>JAODAL010034402.1:0-44294 GCA_025379985.1 Phyllomedusa bahiana
GGGGTGGCTCACTACAGACATTGATGGCATATCCTAGCGATATGCCATCAATGTCTGATAGGTTTGGTTCCCACCTCTGGGACCCACACCTATCTCCTAAATGGGTCCCAAAACCTCTATGTTCTGAACGGAAACATAGTCAGGACTATCCCATAGACATTAATGGAAGTATCGAGTCTAGCTGAACAGTGATGCTCGCCTGTAATCAGAGCTTCCATTCAAGTCTATGGGAGAGTCCAGACCTGCTCTCTGTACAGAACGGTAAGGTTTCGGGGCTCATTTTTAAAGATAGGTGCGGGTCCCAGACATGGGACCCACACCTTTCAGATTTAATGGCATATGCTAGTGATATGCTGTCAATGTCTGTAGTGAGACAACCCCTTTAAGGTAGATACAAAGGCATCATATAATTCTTTAATCTCTTCTTTGTTGTTAACATTTCTTGTATTATTTTGTGCAATGCTGCTAGCTCTTTCCAAACACCTCTTTGAATAAATGTATCCAATCTTAATTTTATAATTTATTTCTAAAGAATGAAGAAACTGTAGATTTAGAATGTAAATCTGTCTTTCCTTAGTCCTTTCAGCAGCAAAATATGGGGTTAATTTCTCCCTGCGAGCTGGTAGGACAGGCGGAATGTTTAATGAACATGTCTTTGGTATATCAACATCCCCCCAACTCCACACCGTTGTGTAATTTTTTTTTAAATTTCAGACTCTCTAGAAATATATATTGAGGGAACCTTGTGCTGCTGAAAAGAGTGAGGCGAAACAGATTTACATTCTAAATCTACAGCTTCCCTTGCATCTTTTCCAGCAGCACAATCTGGGGATCTAGCATGCATAGCCCTAGGGAGGAACACTCATACAGCACTCAGAACTGACCTCCCAAAGGAGGCATCATCTGAAGATCTTTGAGAGATTCTGTAGTGCAGAACAAAGGTGTTAGGTGATGATCAAGAAGCTGTAGAGCAGATCTGGTCTATCAACACGAGAGCGACCATATCCACTAGTATATCCCTGTACTCTGCCTAGGATGCACTACCACATTCTCTTGTACATCTCCGTACTGTGCACTTGTCACATTAGGATGCATGACCACATCTGTTTGTGCGTTACTGTTCTGTGCATCTGGCACTCTAGGATGCATGACCACATCCATTTAGTACATTACTGTATTGTGCACTTGGCACTCTAGGATGCGTGACCACATCCGCTTGTGCGTCAGTGTACTTTGTACTTGGAACCTTAGGATGCGCGACCACATCTGCTTGTGTGTTGCTGTACTGTGCCCTTGGCATGACCATATCTGCTTGTGTCTCTCTGTACTGTATACTTGTCACTTGAGAATGTACGGCCACATTCATCTGGAGTCAACATTTTGGCAGATTTGTTGAGGTCTTATGATATCCTTTTGGTCCAGGAAAGACCCCGCATCCAACCTTTGGGATTCTAATACGGTCCAGTTAGCTTCCATGCTATAAATTTGAGGCTCTTTAGGTTGCAATAACTGCTGCTGCCCTATGACACCAAGTCGTTCCTTAATGGAAGGACCCAATAATTTCCTGGCTCATCTTAAAAGGGGATGTATTGCTTCTTCAGTTGGGCTGTTCTCTTGAAGCTTGATGCTCTCACTTCCTGAAATCCAGAAGCATTTCTTCCCCTCCCAGCTGGGTGTTTCTTAACTGAAGGGGATTACATCATCCCCTCTCACTGTTCATGCTGGCTCCAGTGTGTCCCCCCTCCTCCACATATAACTGTCCTCCCTCTATGCAGTCTTATTTTGTAAGAGCTGTTTACATAACACAGGCCTGCATTCAGTCTAAAAAGTCTTCTATGAACTCAGCACTGATCTCTCACAGCTGGAGGTTTGCTACAGTTGAATCCATCATGAGCACAGATCCGTCTCCCTTCATAAGGCACCAATACACAATTCTGCTGTTTTCTGTAGCAGTAGCTGCAGTGTCAATGAGGAGCAGTGAGCTGTATAGAGTGAAATTTTTGTCGGCCCCTTACAGGCAGGAGCATTAAGGCACCATGGCACAATTCTGCTGTTTTCTGATTATAGAGACAGCTGCAGTGTCAATGAGGAGGCAGCTAGCTGTATAGAGTGAAATTGTTGTTGGCCCCTATTTCTGAGTGAGAGGCAGGAATGCAAGCTCCATCTGGGGGGCCGAACAGAATGTAAATTATTAGAGCCCTCAGCTAATGAAATGCAAGGAGGTGGGATCCGACTACCCGACCAGCACTGGAGAAGTTTGTTTACAGAAAACGAAGATAAAGAATACTGTGAAAACAAGACAGCTTTGCAAGTGACATCCCATTGCAAAGTTGCTTGTTTTCACTGTCCCCTTATTCTGAAGGCCATTTAATGAAATGATACAACCCTTTTAATTACTCTTGAGAACCAAGATCTCCTGGACCAGAAAGGAATGCCGCTATCAGACTTGCTTGATCTAAGGCAGCTTTGGTTATCACTTTCTGAATCATGAATACATTTGAATGAGACTGCTTTGTGCTGATTTAATAATTTTCTTTTATATGGACTTTCTGAATCATGGCAAAAGGCGAAAAAATGTAGGCTTGGGGGAAATCCCATTTCAGGGACATGGCGTCTACTGCTAGTGGTTTGTTTTCCTTGTACAGGGAACAGAACACCCGAAGCTTGCCATTCTGTCTTGTTATTATTATTATTATTATTATTATTATTTATTTTAAAGCACCATTGATTCCAGGGCGCTGTACATTCGAGGGGGTTACATACATTACATAAGTCAAACGAGTACAGTGATAAGGGATAATGACAATTGGCACGACAGAGGGAGAGGACCCTACCCCGAGGGCTTACAATCTACAAGGAGGGGAAAGAGACAGGAGTGAGGGGCAGACATGTCTGTGGAGGAAGTAGTGACAAGTTTAGTGAAGGTTGTAGGCAAGCCTGAAGAAATGGGTTTTCAGGTTGCTTTTGAAGCTGGTGAAAGTGGAGGAGAGTCTGATGTGTTGGGGCAGTGAGTTCCAGAGTGTGGGTGAAGCACGGGAGAAGTCTTGTAGACAGTTGTGTGAGGAGCTGATAAGGGGAGAGCAGAGGAGAAGGTCCTGTGAGGAGCGGAGAGTGCCTGGGGGGAGATATTTGGAAATTAGGGCAGAGATGTATGGAGGGGAGAAGTAATGGAGAGCCTTGTAGGTCATGGTTAGTAGCTTGAAATGAATTCGCTGGGCAATGGGAAGCCAGTGAAGGGATTGGCAGAGGGGAAAGGCAGAGGAGTAGCGAGGAGAGAGGTGGATAAGACGGGCAGCAGAGTTAAGGATGGATTGGAGGGGAGCGAGGGTGCTAGCTGGGAGGCCACTGAGAAGGATGTTGCAGTAGTCTAGGCGGGAGATGACAAGGGCATGGACCAGCATTTTTGTAGTGTCATAGCCGAGGAATGAGCGGATGAGAGAGATGTTTTTCAGGTGGAGGCGGCAGGCAGAGGTGAGGGTTTGGATGTGTGGTTTGAAAGATAAAGCAGAGTCTAGGATTACCCCAAGACAACGGACTTGTGGGACCGGTGAAAGTGTAGAGCCGTTGACTGTAATAGAGAGATCAGGGGCAGGGGTAGAGTTGGATGGTGGAAAGATGATGAGTTTTGTATTCTCCACATTTAATTTTAGGAGACGTGATGAGAAGAAGGAGGAAATGGAGGACAGACAGTCAGGGATCTGGGAGAGTAGAGAAGTGACATCTGGGCCAGATGTAGAGTTGGGTATCATCAGCATACAGGTGGTAATGAAAGCCATGTGAGGCTATGAGCTGACCGAGGCCAAGGGTGTATAGAGAAGAGTAGTGGACCCAGGACTGACCCTTGGGGGACACACAACAGAGAGTGGCCGGGGGAGGAGGTGGAGCAAGAATGAGAGACGCTGAAAGTCCGATCAGTGAGGTACAGAGTGATCCAGGAAAGAGCCAAGTCCGTGATGCCGAGGGAGGAGAGGATTTGTAGCAGGAGGGAATGGTCGACAGTGTCAAAGGCAGAGGACAGGTCCAAGAGGAGGAGCACAGAGTAGTGGCATGAGGCTTTAGCAGTTACTAGATCATTAGTGACTTTGGTTAGGGCCGTTTCGGTAGAGTGGTGGAGTCGAAAACCAGATTGTAGTGGGTCAAGAAGAGAGTTGGAGGAGAGGTGGGAGGACAGCTGAAGATAGACGTGCTGCTCGAGGAGTTTGGAAGCAAAAGGGAGCAGTGAGATGGGGCGATAGTTGGACAGAGAAGAGGGGTCAAGGGTTGTTTTTTTAGGATTGGAGTGATAGTAGCATGTTTAAAGGCAGAAGGGAAGATGCCAGAGGTTATTGATAGGTTGAAGAGATGGGTGAGTTCTGGGATGATAGAAGTACTGAGGTCTGGGATGAGGTGGGATGGCAGTGGGTCAAGACTACAGGTAGTGAGGTTGGATTTGGACAGTAAGCAGGAGAGCTTGTCATGAGTGACCGTGGGGAAGCAAGTTAAGGGGGAAGAGCAGGTTGCAAGGTAAGGGAGTGGTGGGGACTGCGGGCTGAAGCTTTCTCTGATGAGGTTGATCTTCTGGAGGAAGTGAATGGCAAAGTCATCTGCTGAAAGGAGGGATGGGGGAGGAGGTGTTGGTGGAAGGAGAAGAGAGTGGAAGGTTTTGAATAATTGTCTGGGGTTGTGGGACAGGGAGGATATGAGCGTGGGGAAATAGTTCTGTTTGGCTGAGGCGAGTGCGGACTTAAATATCTGCAGTGAGGGTTTGTATAAGGCAAAGTCATCAATGGAGTGAGTTTTCATCCAGCGGCGTTCAGCAATTCTGGAAGCTCGCCTCAGCTGTTTGGTAGAGTCTGTGTGCCAGGGTTGTCTGTTGATTTTGCGGGTTCTGTTGTGTGTGAGAGGAGCGACTGAGTCAAGGGCGGTGATGATTGTATGGTTGTAGAAAGTGGTGGCTGCGTCTGGGTCATTGAATGAGGAGATAGTGGAAAGAGGTGTAAGAGAGTCAGAGAGAGTGTGAGGGTTGAGGTTTTGTAGATTCCTGCAGGGTCGTACTGGATATGAGACAGGAGGAGCAGGTGGGGAGGAGATAGTGGTGAAGGTAAGCAGGTTGTGGTCAGATATAGGGTGTGGAGAGTTAGAGATGTCAGATAGGGGGCAGAGGCGGGTGAAGATGAGGTCCAGTGTGTGTCCATCTTTGTGAGTGGCTCCTGAGGTCCATTGGGAGAGGTTGAAGGAGGAGCAGAGTGAAAGGAGTTTGTTGGAAGCAGAGTGGGGGGTGTCGATTGGGATGTTGAAGTCTCCCATGATGATAGTGGGGATGTCGGTGAAATTAAAGTGGAGAAGCCAGGAAGCAAAGTGGTCAAGAAAGGCAGTGGCAGGGCCTGGCGGTCGGTAGACAACAGCCACTTGGAGGTCGGAGGGGGCGTAGATGCGGACAGAGTGCACTTCAAAGGAGAAGAGTGTGAGGGAAGGCAGAGGTGGAGCGGGGACAAAGGAGCAGGTGTCAGACAGGAGGAGGCCGACGCCTCCACCATGCTTGTTACCAGGGCGAGGAGTGTGGGTAAGTTGGAGGCCGCTAGGTCTATCACTGGGGTATCCTACTTCTGGATAATCTGAGTGAAGACATCCTGGTTGAGAGACCATTCGACTTTGGTTGTACTTCTGCTCAATTATTCTGCCAAGATATTCAAGTTTCCAGGTATATAGACAGCCGAGAGGAGATGAAGATGCTCCTTCAATATGGAAAATATTTGTTAGGTTTCTTCCATCAGAATCAGGGACCTAGTTTGTCCCTGTCTGTTCATATATGCCACTGTTACTTTATTGTCTGTGCACACTCTCACAGAACCTTTCTGCAGGGTAGGTAAAAAATGAAGCTGAGACAACTTTACTAGTCTGAGCTCTCTTACATTGGAGGATAATGCACTTTCTCCTGGTTTCTCGGACTCCCAGCCACTTTGGGATGCATGTGTAGTGAGATACAGTAGGTCCAATTCACTGGTGCAAAGGATTTCCCATTGATTGGAGCCTCCCACCAGCTCAGACTTTTTCACCCTTTGTGATGAAAGGATACAAACTTTGTCCAGGTCTCGAGGATTCCTGTTCCATTGAGAATGGAAATCCCTATGAAGTGGTCTCATGTGTATACAAACCCAGGGGTGTAACTTTGGTTCAAAAAGGGTGGGGGGGGGCAAGTTTCCCTCTCATCCCCATCAATCCCTCCCTCCTTCACTCGCCTTCCCTTTTATTTCCCCTCCCTTCCCGTCTCTCCCCTCCTCTCCCTGCAGTGTAGTGGCCCTCTCTAACCCAGCTAGGAGGTCTGAGGGACTGCTGTGAGCTCCCCCAGCAGGTTCAGGCAGAGTCCTTATGGCAAACACTTTTGGTGCAATCCGTAAGGTGATGAGTGGCTCTCTAATTACTGAAGTTTAGAGCCAGACTGGGACTAAAAAGCAGCCCTGGCAATGAAACCGAACCAGCCCACCTATAATATTTCCCCCTCTATATGGAAATAAAAAATGTTGCGCAATGCAGCACATTTTGCTTAACCCCTCCCATTCCCCATAACTACTCCATTAAATTTGTTATACACATAACAGAATGAGTGTCATGGACAGAGCCGCAGCCCGTGGGACGGTCTGCATGCGCGTCTGTTTCCCGACCCTCTCGCCGGTACCGTAGTGTCGCAGTATCACCTCCCTGTGGTCCACCTGGAAAAGCCGCTGGTGATCTCCTCGGTCAGCGGTGAGCTGCTAAGCGACACTATACAGTTCATCACCAAGCCGCTGTCTCTCCACGTGGGAGTCCTGCATAAGGAGAAGATCTCCTTCTACGTGTTACCGCGCTCCTCTTCGGCGGTTTTCTGCGGGCTTCCGTGGCTGCGACTCCACGCTACTACTCTAGACTGGACATCGGGAGAAGTCATTCGCTGGGGTCCTAACTGCCTGAGACGTTGTCTGGTGGCACCTCGCCCAATGCTTACCGGCTCTCATGCGATTCCCCGCAAACCATTGCCCAGCCTACCCGCTGTATACCAGGAGTTCGCCAATGGTTTTTCAGAGAAAGAAGCGGAGATCCTTCACCCTCATTGCCCATATGATTGTCCGATCGACCTACTGCCAGGTACCAGCCCTCCCCGGGGTAGAGTCTATCCCTTGTCTGTTCCTGAAACACGAGACATGTCAGAATATATCTGGGCAAATCTCCAGAAGGGGTTCATACGTAAATCCTCCTCTCCCGCAGGTGCGGGACTCTTCTTCGTGGAAAAGAAGGATGGTACTTTACGGTCCTGCATCGACTATCGGGGACCTAATAAAATCACGATGAAGAATCGGTACCCTCTGCCGTTGATCACAGAGCTCTTTGATCGCCTACGTGGTGCGAAGATATTCTCCAAGTTGTGTCTGTAAGAGCGATGAGTGGAAGACGGCCTTTAACACCAGGGACGGGCACATTGATGGTCATGCCATTTGGCCTGTGTAACGCCCCAGCCATCTTCCAGGAGTTCGTGAACAACATCTTCAGGGATCTCCTATATATTTGTGTCATGGTATACCTGGACGACATCTTGGTATACTCACCCAATCTGGAGACTCACCGCGTCCATGTCCGCTAGGTTCTGAGGTGCCTCCGTGCTAACCGCCTGTACGCCAAGTTGGGAAAGTGCATCTTTCACCAAACTAGCCTGCCTTTTCTGGGCGATATTATCTCTTACCAAGGCTTGCGGATGGACCCTGCTAAGCTGTCTGCTGTCTTACAATGGCCTCGCTCTATTGGTCTTCGGGCCATACAACGTTTTCTGGGCTTTTGCAACTATTACCGGCAGTTCATCCCGCACTTTTCTACATGGGTAGCTCCCATTGTGGCCCTCACGAAGAAGAACGCTAACCCGCAAAGTTGGCCCCCCGAGGCCGAGGAAAAGTTCGTGAAACTGAAGACTGCCTTTCCTTCTGCTTCTATCCTGTCGCGGCCGGACCCTGCAAAACCTTTTTCGTTAGAAGTAAACGCCTCGTCTGTCAGGGTCGGTGCGGTCCTCATGCAAAAGGAACCCACAGTTAAAACGGTCACTTGCGGCTTCTTTTCCAAAACGTTCTCGTCGGCGGAAAGAAATTACACGATCGAAGACCGGGAGTTATTAGCCATCAAACTGGCTCTGAAGGAATGGCGTTATCTGCTGGAAGGTGCTCGGCATCCCATCAGCATCTATTCAGATCACAAGAACCTCCAGTACCTCCAGACGGCCCAGCGACTTAATCCACGCCAAGCTAGGTGGTCACTCTCCTTCTCCCGGTTTAATTTCCAGATCCACTTCCATCCCACCGAAAAGAATGTGAAGGCAGATGCCCTCTCACGCGCTTCCGACGTGGTTGGTGAAGAAGTGACCCCAGAACACATAATACCCCCTGAGCGTCTTGTCTCCGCAGCTCCCTGTGGACCCCGAATTTTTCCCGCCTGGGAAAACATATGTGAGCCCCGCACTCTGCAAAAGGATCTTGAAGTGGGGACACTGCTCATTGGTGGCCGGAAATCCCGGTGCTCATAAATCTTGCCTCCTTATCACGCGGTTCTATTGGTGGCCGGACCTCGCTAAAGATATCAAAGAATTTGTTGAGTCCTGTGTCACCTGTGCCTTAACAAAACGCCTCGTCACAAACCGGTCGGGCTCCTGCATCCCCTGCCCATCCCTACCAGTCCCTGGTCGCACATGGCGATGGATAATATAACCGATCTTCCCCCTTCCTCTGGTAACACTGTGATCTGGGTGGTCACAGATCGGTTTTCTAAAATTGCGCATTTTGTCCCGTTGCCAGGCTTACCCTCTGCCCCGCGCCTGGCCAACTTGTTTTTTCTCCACATTTTTTGTTTACACGGGTTGCCCCTGCAAATTGTCTCTTATTGAGGAGTCCAGTTTGTCTCCAAATTCTGGCGGGCCCTCTGTTCGCAACTACAGGTGAAGCTCGATATTTCCTCGGCCTACCACCCCCAGACTAACAGCCAGGTGGAAAGGGTCAACCAGGTCCTGGGGAACTACTTGCGCCATTTTGTCTCGGCACATCAGAATGACTGGTTCAACTTGCTTCCGTGGGTGGAATTTTCTTATAATTCCCTAGATTCTGAATCGGCAGGTGCCTTTCCCTTCTATATTGTGTACGGCCTGCACCCCGGCCCACCTCTCCCACTAGCATCCCAGTCTGAAGTCCCTGCAGCGGATATATTGGTCCACGACATGAAGACCATTTGGGCCCCTTCCCACCAGTCACTGCTCCGTGCTTCGGCACGCACCAAGACACAGGAAGATAAGAGAAGGAGCCCTCTCCCAGTTTTTTCTCCAGGCGATAAAGTATGGTTATCGGCCAAATATGTTCGACTTAAAATCCCAAGTTATAAATTGGGACCCCGCTACATGGGACCATTCGAAGTGCTTAGACATATAAACCCGGTGGCCTATAAACTTCGGCTCCCGCCTTCCATACACATCCCGAACTCCTTTCACATTTCCCTTCCCCTGGTCATGAACCATTTTTATCGGAGGGCAGCCCCTCTATCTCCTGAGGCGGATGCCACTAACATTTTCTGGGTAAAGGAGATCCTGGATATGAAAGTGTCCAAGGGGAAACGGTATTTTCTCATCGATTGGAGGGGGAATTATATTACACATGTTAGCCACAGAAATAACATTACTAACTGCACCTTTGAAATGAATTGCACATTGTACTCAAGAAATAATATAACTCATTATACCCCAAAAATGGATTACATTACACACTGAACCCTAGAAATAAATAACATTACTCACTGCACCCCAAAAATCTATTATATTACACACTGAACCCTAGAAATGAAATACATTACTCACTGTACTCCAGAGATTACATCACACTGTACCCCAGAGATTACATTACTAACTGTACCACAGAGATTACATTGCATACCATACACGAGAGATTACTACATTACACATCACACAAGATATTACTTTACTCACTGTACCCTATAGATTACTACAGTACCCACTGTACACCAGAGAATACTACATTACACACCGTACACCAGATATTACTGCATTATTCACCATACCCCAGAGATTACTACATTACCCACTGTACCCCAGAGATTAAATTACACACTGTACAACAGAGATTATATTACAGCATACCCCAGAGATTATTAGATTGCATACTGTACCCCAGAGACTACATTAGACAAGGTACCCCAAAAATTGTGTGTGTATATATACATATATTGAACAAAGACACAATATACACTTAGGGTGGGTTCACATGACGGTTTTTCGGCACTGACAGTGTCGTTTGCTTGTTGGACATTCGGCGCATGCAAATACAGAATTCCAACTAACAAATGACCCAGACTGCACGAGGAAGATTTCTCCCTCCTATCCTTTAGTGCTGTTAGTGTGTAAAAGACCTTGAAGAATTCTGTGTAGGCGCTGACAGTACGCACCGAATATACTCGAGTAAAATCAGTGTCATCTAAACAATTACACTGATTTTACAAAGGGTATAATGTAAACCAGCTTCCTGTCAGATTGGACGCCAGTTCTGAGGCAGATCTAGTACTGAATTAGCTACAGAATCAGCATTCACATCTTCTGCGTGAATATACCCTTAAAATATGTTCACACGGCGTATAGCGGGATGTACTGTGTGCTCTTCTATATGCCGGGTGTTAAGAAGTACACGCTGGCCAGACCGTACTTCTAAAATGCTGCAGGGCCGACCTCATTCACTTTTATTTTCTGTAGCGTGTAAGTGCAGGAAAGCAGTGACACATGGCTAGACACATGGCTGTACAGCAGGGGTCCCCAACCGCCGGGCCGGTGACTTTAGTCCGGGTGGTCGGCATCTTCTCTGCGTGGCCGCTGTAATCCGGCCGCGCAGAGATAGCAGCTGCGCACAGTGTGCGGCTGCTTCGCTATAGAGAAAGCAGGGACGGCTCAGCGATGCAGGGCAAGTGAGGCGGAGGTGTCGTCACACCCCCTGCTCCGCACAGTCACACCACACGCTGGGTCCTGGAGGGAGCAACTCGGCCAGGGATCCGGGTCAGGTGAGTGACTTTCTTCTTTTTTTAATTAGCCTGGCCACTACATGGGCATATTTATAATTATTCCTACTACTGAGGGAATATCTATAATTATTCCTACTGGGGACATCTATCTATAATTATTCCTACTGAGGGCATATCTATAATTATTCCTTGGGGGCATATCTTTAATTTTTCCACGGGGGATTATCATAATTATTCCTACTGGGGGCTATCTAAAATTTTATTCCTACTATGGGGATATTAAAAATTATTCCTACTGGGGGCATCTATCTTATTTTTCCTATTTACGGGGGGTTTTTAATAATTATTCCACGGGGCATAACTATAATTTTTCCCCTTCTGGGGGCATATTTTAAATTTTTCCTAGGGGGGGCTATTATAATTTTCCCTATTATTGGGGGATATTTAAAATTTATTCCGTGGGGGCAAATCTAAAATTATTCCTATTGGGGCTATCTATAATTATTCCTACGGGGGCATTTTATAATTTTTCTATTCGGGGCATATCTATAATTTTTCCCCTACGGGGGGGCATCTATCTATAATTTTTCCTACTAGGGGGTTTACCTTAAAAATTTTTCCTCAGGGGCATATCTATAATTATTCCTACTGGGGGATTCTTAATTTTCCTATGGGGGGCAATCTATAATTTTTCCCTATATTGGGGGGAATCTATAATTATTCGACGGGGGGCTCTTTTATAATTATTCCACTGGGAGCTATCTTAATTTTCCTCTACGGGGGGGACATATCAAAATTTTTTCCTACGGGGGGGCATCTATCTATTTTTTTCCCTACAATGGGGATATCTATAAATATTCCTAAGGGGCATATCTAAATTATTCCTACTGGGGGCCAATCTAAAATTTTATCCCTACTATGGGGGCTTATCATTTAATATACGGGGTTCATATTACCTATCTAATGACACAGGGGGCAATATCTCTATAAGAATATACATGTAAAATTGTGTCAATTTTTCTGCGGGGGACGATTGTCAGCTTGGGGGTCAGCATTTATTATTTAAAAATTGCCACAAGCTGAAAAATCGTTTTGCAGTTTAAAAGCTGGTTACCATATATATCCCAAAATTTCACAGTATCCCCATTTATTTGTTTTTTTTTTTTTTGTGTTTGTGTGTTTAAAAACCTCCAACCCCCTATATAACCCCCCCCCTAAAACTCCCCCCCCACGGGGGCCCCGGGGAAAAGTTTCGTGCATCAAAACGGTCCGGGGGGGGAGGCTGTACAGATTTACACATCCAAAATACAACATACCCACTCACAGGCCACAAAAAGCCTGGCCCCTTGTCCCCCCCTTACCGCTCCGAGTCTGGGCGTTTGCATTTGGCAAGAGCTTCTCTTTTCTCTGATAGGGCTAAGCAAGGGGAAAGGGTATACAAAGGGAGGGAAAAATTACAGCCCCAGATACAGAGTGTTTGGCTGAGAGCACGTTACATTGGAAAGCGCCCTCTGAATCCTGCTTACCATTCAGCGCTGCTCTCACTTGCACGGGCACTTGAGGCTGCTACTACTCTGTCCCCCCGAGATGCCAGAATTTTTGGAGGCAAAGGGGTTTAATTCTTCCTTTCTGTCTCTTTTTTCCCCCATTTACCGTATTCTCATGCTTTCATATGGATTTTTTTTTATTGAAGTGGCTAAAAAGTGGGGGACTGTCCCCCACCCAGATAAAAGTGGGGGGACCAGTCCCCTCTGTACCCCCCTAAAGTTACACCTATGTACAAACCCATGGCACTGCTTTGATAGAGGTGCTCATGAGACCTAGGACCCTTGTCAATATCCTCAGAGTTACTTTCCTGGCAGAGAGAATGGTAGAAATGCCCTGGACCAACAATTAAAGATTCTCATGAGTTAGAGAGATGCTTAGATTCATTGAATCCACAATGAAACCAAACAACTGAATGCTTGTTGCTAGGATGATTTGTGATTTCTTCCAGTTTATTAGTCACCCTAGGTCTGATAGGGTATCAATTGTTGTCTGAAGGTCGAGAGACAGAGCTTCTTCCGATTTTGGAAGCTTCTACTACCTTTGTAAACACAAAGGGAGCTGAGATTATCCCGAAGGGAAGAGCAGCAGTCTGTAAATGCCTTAAATGGCCATGAAGAAACATTTCAATTCTAAAATACCTTTGATGGAGAGGTAAGATGGGAATGTGAAAATACGCATCCAAAGAGGTCCAAAGAGATCATCATGTATCCTTATGGTATTAAGGTCATCACTGACTTTATTGACTCCATTCTGAAACATTTCTTCAATATAAACAGGCTTAAGTTATGGAGTTCTATAATCATACTCCAATTTCCTGAAGGCTTGGGTATCAGGAAAACTCTTAAGTAAACTTCCAATCCTCTTTGATGGGATGGGACATCCAATATGACCTTCTTCTGGAGCAACTCGAGTACTGACGACTCTAGACTGGGTTGTCTTCAACTCCAGCAGCTGTGCAGTTACTATATACTGGTCCCAAGGAAGACACGAGAACTGAATACTGTTACCAGGGGAACTCCAGGTCTACCGACCGGATTGCCCAGGTTAGCTTAGGCACTTTTTTTTTTTTTTCAAACTGAATTGACCGTATTTTTTTATCTTCTTCAGCTGATGCACCAACTTTATCTACTGTATAATCTGCAGGTCTGAGGGCAAACTTCTACTTGATTCAGCACTATGACTTTTAGAGTGAGGCTCAAGGAAAGAAGCTCCTGCTTAAGCTCATTAATAAATGCCTGTACAAAATCTTTCACCCAGATCACAATGTATATTGATGAGGGTGGGCTTGCAGAGGGCTTGAGAGAGGCACAGCTGTGATAATATATGCCTTCATAGTCGTCCGCCCATGTCTGCGAAAGCAGATGTCTCCCTCTCAGCTCTCATGCCGCCTGTATTTAAAGCATCTGCCAAACTTCTGTCCTTTCATAAATGGTTTAGACTTATGTTCCCTCTGCTTGATGAGGGAGATCTACCCTGGCTAACCCAAGGTGGATGTGGCCATAGCTAAACTGTCCAAGACAGAACCTAGGACAAGAGGGTAGATGGTGCTTTAAGGAAAGGTTACCAGGTTGCCGCCACCCATAGAATTGGATTCACTCAGAAGGATACCCCCTTAGACTCTGAAGATCTGCTTGGACAGAATCCAAGGCGAAATATAGATACACTTGACATTTAAAGGGAATTTTAATATGACTGTAACTATCTTTGGATTCCTATTGTGTTGAAAAGGGCATAAATATTAAACTTTACCCAAGGCAGGGCAGAGGATGAAACCTGTCTAAGCATACTAACGAAAAAGGTTGCAGGGAAAATAAGCTATAAAATTGATAGCTTATTTGGATCATCCCAGAAAAAAATTAAATAATTTTGCAAAGACATAGCCATACAACACATAGCCTGGAAGAAGAAACCATCATGTAAATTTAAAAATTGAAAGAAAACCAGGGTTTGCAAAATATTACCTATTTTTGCATGCGAAATGAAAAACCACACTATTTAAAATTTTAAAATTTGGCAGCAACCATAGGTTTAAATAAAACCCATGTACCCCCAATACAGTGCTAGCATTCAGGAATAATAAAGGAAGCAGTCTTATTTCCCACAAAAACATGAAGTTAAACTCTGCATAACATAATACTTGTCTTGAGGAGACAGCCTGAATATCCACCTTTTCATTTCGCCTTGTAGGAAATTTAAAAAAACAAGTGGGGGGAAATTGGGGGCCCTTGATATTCCATAAGGGGCCAGCTCATTTAAAAAATGCGGCCCCTTTTCCCACCACTCGCAGGGCAATATTAACCCCATTTTGGTGCGCTTGGGAAAGGGGGCACAAAACGAACAATTATTTTTGACTTATAAAAAATTTTCTCTAACTGTATATGGAGTGATAGGATTTTAAAACAAAAGTTTCTTTTTAAATAAAAACTGGGGGGTTTCCCAAAAACAAACAAAATCCCAATGATACCTAAATGAAACAAAACTGCTTTCAAACCCCCAAAATTTAAAAAAAAATTAGCTATTTTTAACAAAAAAAATTTGGTTGCACCCCGTTTTTGTTTAGAAAATCAATTTTTAATTATGTCTGGGGAACCTAAGAGAGATTGTAAAATGTGGGGCACTGCTTTCTATTATTAAAAACTAAATTAACTCCACCAAATTTACTGAACTCCCGCACACTCTGACCACCACTGATCTCTCTTTCATGTGCACTCAACTCTATAAATGTATAAAAGTCCCGGGCCACCCTGATTTTTTCTTATCTGTGTACTGAACTCTTCATTAAATCTAACTATAACTGTGTTTTTGAGGACTACCATCTCTGTATGGAAGAGTGGTCTCGACTTTTGATTTTACTGTTCCTTATTCTACATTCTTGATTTAAAATTTCTTTATCTATTATATCATAACTATTCCTTAAAGTGGTGTTATCGTTTCATTAAATGGACTTCAGAATAAGGGGACAGTGAAAACAAGCAACTTTGTAATTGGATGTCATTAGCAAAGCTGCCTTGTTCTCACAGTGTCCCTTATCTTGTGTTTTTATTTACACTGATATCCAGTGTGGGTCCAATCCCTCCTGATCCCTCCTCCGTGCAAGTCACTAGCTGAGAGCTCATTTACATTCTGAACAGCCCCTGGGTCGATTTACGGAGCTGTGTGTCTGACTCAGAATTAGGGGCCGTAGCATTTTTCTGTCTCCACACCTAGCAGAAACAGACTGCAACAGATTCTACAATGAGAAAACATGACAGTTTTGTCCCTGTGCCTGACTCTCCTGCATACACGCAGATATGTGCCCTTCTTAGAAAGCTGTAATACATCTCCAGCTGTGAGAGATCAGTGCTCAGATTAGATTGAATGCAGCCTGTGGTATGTATACAGCTCTTATAAAATAAGACTGCATAGAGAGAGACACAGTGATATGTGGACTCAGAGGGGAGGGGGGAGGGTGGGGAGGCTCAGGCCAGCAGTGAAGGGGGGATGATGTCATCCAGCTGGGAGGGGAAGAAACGCCCCTGCATTCACAGAGTTGAGAAGCTGAGAGAAGAGTGAATCAGCCGAAGTAAGGAAGCGATACATACCCTTTAAAGTGAACCTGTCAGGTGATTTTTGTCACCTTGTCATTTGTATCTAAGAGCAGGATGTTATACAGAGAAAGATGCTGAGATCTGTAATATTATTATTCTTATTATTTTAGATTGCTATTAATTCCAGAGTGCTGTAAAAACCAAGAAATTCAGATACATAAGACCAGGACAAATACAATAATAACACTAAACAGCAAACTAGTACAGAAGGAGAGAGAACCCTGATTACAACAGCTTAAAATCTACAATAGGATACAGGTTCATGTGATTTGGAGAAGGAGTAAAAAGCCGAATACATTCTGATAGGATTTCAGAAAAAGAAAGTGAAAGTCTTGATGGCCTCACCTCCATACATTGATTGAAAGTTTGCTCTGTACACACACTGATACCTGGAACGCTATCAATCAATATATGTGGGCAGGGTAAGCAGGACCTCTACTTTCATTTAAGAGTCTTAATAGGATTTTCTCTGATTTTTTACTCAGAGATCCTTCTCGAAATCCTATAAACCTATATATCACAGATCTCAGCTTCTCTCATATTCTGCACTCAGATAGGGCAACATAAACCACCTGACACGTTAGCTTTAAAGGGGTATTCCCACCTCATATTTCTGAAAGCCCACCCTGAGTCTAGTTTGATTAGATCTTTATGTACAGAGGTAGCAAAGCTTTGCTTGACAATTAACGAGAACTTGTCAGGTAATTTGTGCACCCATATCTGAGAGCAGGATATGATAGAGGCAAAGAAGCTGAGCTCTGTGATATATAGGGTAAAATTATTAAAAGCAGGATTTCAAAATAAAAAGCAGAGAAAATCAAACTGACAGTGAAACTTCAGCCAACTATGCCCACATTCAGTGATTGAGAGTTTGCTCTGTATAGACAGTATTGTAGGGAATGCTTTCAATCACTGTATGTTGGCGACGTAAGCAGGATTCCTTATGTTTTCTAAGGAGTCGATCAGGAATTTATTTGCCTTTTACTCATAAATTCTGCTTCAAATCATATAAGCCTATACATCACAATTATACATCTTCTTTCGCTCTATCAGATACTGCTTTTATATAGGACAGCATAAACCAACTGACACATTCCCTTTAATGCACTATAATACTGTGGCACAAAAAAGTTATCTCAGCTTTTTCATTGGTTTTCAATGGCATTTTTGTGATCAGATAACATGGTCCAGTAAGGTATTGTTGGCAAACTTTGTAACATTCATATTTTCTATTAGAAAATAGCATAAGCTGTGATATGAAGTCCCTGGATCGGGACTCTGGCATCCCATCAGAAGACCACTTGTGCTTTTGGAGATTGCTTGAAATAGTCTCTTCTAGCTTGAGCTGGTGTTTCTTATTGGATTATATTGCTTGGATTGCTGATCTTTTTGCCTGTCTTTTTGACTTCCATGTTTGTCTGCCGTGATTGTAACATTTTTGCTATGTCCAGTTTGCCTTGTATCTTCCTGACTTTTCCTTTGTGTTTTTTTGTCTTGTCTTGTTCTGTGTTTCACTTGCATAGTGAAGGAAACATTGACCTGTTGTCGCCGACCGGGTTGGGTTGGCAAGTAGGTAGGGTCACTGACTGTCTTTCCCTTCTTTTCTATCCAAGTTCCAGGGTCCCTTACATTCTCACAACTTTTTTTTCCCTGTCATCCAAATTTGCATGAACTCTATTCACCAGTTTACTAATTGGATGTAGGGCCTGGCTACCCTGGTATCTGACCTAGCTATCCAGGTACACCTCCTCATCCAACAACAATCTGATGCTTTTGCCATACCCATTATGTTAGTCCCTGTCCCGTAGCCAGCTGTTGTCAGGGAGTCAAAAAAGCTTCTCCTGGACCATTTTTCAGGGACCGTAAAAAGTTTGCAACTTTTCAGGATGCATTTTCAGGTTAAGGCACTTGCTTCTGAGGCCCAAATTATGAGCCAGACCATGCATCACTTGTGGAAACTCAGATCTTAACTATACATTAAGGAAAAGATCGGCTGAAGAATACTGCGCTAATTTCTGCAAGTGGTATGTGACTGTTGGATGGTGTGACCCAGTGTTAAAAGCCCTCTTCACACAAAGCCTATCTGACACCATCAAAGACGTCTGGGTCAGTCACCCTAACCCTAATACTTTAGAGCAAGCCATGGCTCTCATGGTCCGCATTGACCCTAAGCTCTGGTAGAGGAGAAAGGAAACGTTAGAACCCAACCATCCACCCATGTTTTTTATGTCTTTCTTTTCCTCTTTCTTTAAAAGTTAAAGAAAACTAGGTAAATAACTATTACAGATAAAGTAAATTCTTACATGTAACATCAGAAATAGATGCTGGGAGCTGGAAATCACTTTATATTTTGAGGACAGGAGCATTTTGGGGTCATGTACTTTATATACAATGTACTAGAAAAAAAGAAAATGAGGACCTCATCTGGTGCCAAAAGGAGCTGCTAATTCAGGCACATGTAAACAACAGTGTAGGGTATGTAGTACCGCATTGTACTGTGGGAGGTGCTACTACACCGCCTATCGCTGCACCTCACTAGTACAGATGTTTTACAGGTAAAATGTTCATGATAAGTGGTTGGATCTTCTAGTCAATCACATGTGCCGCAGATGTTAAAGACAGATATTCCTCCAGAAGTATAGCTCAGATGGACACTGACAATGTGAATGTATCCTAACATGGCATAAACCTGGTTCCATGTGAGAAGACACTTGTATTTATTACACCCTTATCTATGGCATTGTCAGTGGATCGTAGAATTTATAAAAATGTGCTAATTTCTTTACGTACTATAGATTGATCTTTATTATCATCTCATATTTCTGTATATTTTAAATAATCTGCACTGAATATTCAACAATATAATTGTAATATAATAGAATTTGAAGTGTTCTTGAATGTTCTAAATATAGTTAATCATTGTCAGAAATAATGTATTTGTTTCCATATTAATTATTGTTAACAAACGCAGGGAAAGAAGGAGACTGGTTCATATAAATGTGTAATATACTATATTAAACCATTTACTCTGCAGAATGTAGTTTTGATGAGTCCTCCCTTCTGACACTTTGATGGTTAATCATAGGATGTATCACAAGATTCATTTTCATGGCTTTCATCATCATAAATATTATCCTTTCGGCTGTTTTGTATTAGCTACTAATTAGATTTATCTTTTCATTGCTCTATAATAAAAGTAGAATACTCATTTGTGATGAAAGCAAGTGGGTTTGAATTAGATTCTTGTGTGCGTGCTTTCATTGACCTGATGAATCTCTGAGCTGTGATAAAAGATCATAGATTTGTTCCACATGAGTTACATTGAATTTAATGGGTATACATAAAATGGTGACCTTTGCACATAGCATGACTAGATTACTGTATTTCTGTTGTACCAGAACTGTCTGACAAAGAATGATCTTTTGGCTAGAATATGCTACAATACCCAGAAGCTGTCAGATTCTGTCCTTAATCAGGAAGACTGTTGTGCTTCGGATTTAGATTGATATTGAATTTGACCCAGATCACAGTGATTCAATTTCAGTCTGTGTAATAAAATTTTAGTGAATATAACCAAAAATATGAACCCTAACCCTAAGCTTTGTTAGGGTTCTAGTTTTATTTTTTATACATCTTTGTGGTGTGCATAAATCTAACCTCTATGTAACATAACTGGAAATGAAAGTGATGATGGACTGGAAGCATCTTGAAACTGTAAATGTACTGGCGGTTGAGCTGAACAGGTACCCATTTGAGCACAACTAATCAGGAATAACAACATGTTATATTGATAATTTTAGTTGAAACCTTTCAAACACTAAAGTAAGAAACAGGGGCGTAACTAGAGAAGCCAGGGCCCCAAAGCAAACTTTTGGATGGGCCCCCCTACCCCCTCCCCTTTGGATGGGCCCACCTGCCTGACTACGAACATTTACCAGGACATGCTGTTAGATAATGTAGATAATACAAGGGGAAAATACCTCACCATTAGAGATGGGCGAATTGATTCTAACAAAGTGGAATTCGTTTAGAATTTCAGGAAAACTTCGGTTCTGAACGAAGTCGAAATTTGAGGTACTTCGCGTGAACGAAGTGTGCTTTTGATTGATAAAATGGCTGCGAGCACATGGCGTTACATGCGGCAAAGAACTCTGGGAGGAAGAAGGGCATAGCCTACATGACATGTGCAGAGATGAAGCCAATCAGAGACGGGCGGGATTCTGTGACGTCACCGCACTATATAAGTCCGGGCGCGACTCTCGGAGCTTATACCGCTCTCACTGTACTGATTAGGGAAGGTGCTGCCACGGCTGCTTATGATATCTCTTACTAAAGAACTTATTTTTATACAGCGATTTTTGGGAGGTGTCACAGCTTGTCTCAGAGACTGCTTCTCTTAATGTTCTAATTCTGATTTTGTGGAGTAAATTTGGGAAATGAAGTCCAGTGTGTGTAAAATGCAGCTGCATATACATTTTAATGCTATCTGCTCACAGCACATTGAATATCCAAGGGTTATCTAAGCCTGTTCCTGTTGTATTCATTTAAAGAAAAAGGGTTTTTACAATCCAAATACCACTTCATTTTTGGTTGTTCAATTCTTTTGCGCAATTTACATCCAGGGGTTAATTAAGTGTTGTTCTGCTGTTGTGGTCACTAAAAGAAACCGTCTTTTATACCGTCAAAAAAGACATTTTTCCTGTAGCATAATTCATAACCCAAGGTTAATTACAAGTTTTTCTCTTGTTATGTACCGTAACATACACACCATTGTAACACGCTACAAAGCTGGTAGTTTTTGGTTGCTCAATTATTTTGCGACAATCAATTTAAAGAGGAAAAAACGCTCCTAAAAAATAACTTATTAAATATATTAAAAATATGTCACAATATCTCTCAAAAACTCTCAAAAAGCTGTGGGAGAGAAGAAAAAACCACATGGATGGGACCAGAGAAATATCCAGAACCTGGCCCTATAGCCCTAATATACCCTTACCTAACTAAGGAAACACAGGATATGCGCCCCGATAAGGGCGTTCCTGTCCGCAGCCTTACCCTAATTTAGAAACACCCTATTGCTCCTCCTGGTCCCGTTCCAACATGTTTCAAACATCCATAATATCATCAGGTTACAGTACGGAAAAGATTTAATGAACCAAGTGTATGGGTATAGTAACAAATCAATGTCTGCAATAATGTGAGGCAAAAAAAATATATGTAGGTAGATAAATACCTGATGGCAATTAATCATGAGATGTCGTCATGATATACCGCGTTTACATAACATAGTGTAAGGTACCTTACGTTTAGCCGGCACGATATCACCCTGTAGAGTTATCTTATAAAGCGGTACACCCACCAGGGAGTACAGAAAAAAATAGAAAGGGCATAAGATGACACACTAACCCTGCAAAAGACCCCCCACCATCACAACATCCACCCATGTAACTTACTATTTGGTTCCAAAGGTTAAATCATCTCCCGCCCTGTAAGGGCATAACAGCGTCGGCTGTGTGTGAGACGCCGAGGACTGGTGGTGCACGGAAGATAAAGGCGCGCTCGCGGCGCTTCCGTGACATCACACAGTGCGTCCACAGCGGAGAGCTGCTCCGAGATCGCGTCCTTAGTTACGGTGCATGCGCAGACAAAATGCAGCGCCGAAACATATGCAGGACGCGATACCGAGGCAGTGAAACTGGGCAGGTGATTTTAAACACTGCTCAGGTAACAACAATTAGAACGGCATTTATTGGCAGGAATTAGAGGCTGGTGATCTGCTCCAAGTCCCCCAAGAGACACCAATGAAATTAAAATGGATATCATGGTCAATCTATCATGGTAATCAAAAAGGTGCTATACATACAACGGAGTAATAGTACACTAGGCAAATGCAATTGAAATATAGGTTTATTTAGAAGTAGCTGCTGAAATCCAATTGATCATTTAACCCTTTTGGAGCCTTTGTGTTTAGGGTAAATTACAAAAGCATTCCTTCTGCAGCAACAGTCTATCCAAATTTCCACGTCTTTGGGAGGGAGAGACACAATCAATGCCCCTCCATTTAAGGCACTTCGAGTTCCCCCCATGCATTGAATGTATATGACGTGAAATTGGTGTGTCCCGTTGGTGGCAGACATCACCCAAGTGCTCCCCAATCCTACGTTGCAACTGTCTTGTGGTTTTACCCACATACCTCAATTCACACGTACAGGTTATCAAGTATACCACGTATGTGGTCTTACAGTTAATGAAATGTTTGATCTGATAGATCTTTCTACCTGTGTCGTCAGAGAATGTATTTGTCTTTTCCACACAATCATAAAAAGAACAGTTCCCACATTTGAAGGAACCGTTTGGTCTAATTAGCCACAGATCTTTTCTCGGATTTACGAAGTGGCTATTGACCAGACAGTCTCTCAAGTTTCTTCCCCTTCTATAATATATCGAGGGAGCCTCACCAATATAGTCCCCTAAATCAGGGTCCATCTTCAACACATGCCAATATTTATTTAGGGTCTGTCTGACCTGAGGGGCCGCATTATTAAAAGTACCCACAATGCGCACCGCTGTTTCTTGATTCTGTCAGCAATTGAACCCGATCCCTTGTCAACGCGTGTTGGTATACATGTCTTAGTATGTAGTCTGGGTAGCCCTTAGTCAGAAAACGAGATCTCAAAGTACTGGCCTCCTTCTTGAATTCTTCAAGGGAAGTTGCGTCGAAGGCGCAAATACTGTCCACGTGGAATCCTTCTTTTGAGGGGTGTAGAGTGGCAACTCTCCCAGCGTAGCAGGGAAAATTAATTTGCGCAATTTACATCCAGGGGTTAATTAAGCGTTGTTCTGCTGTTGTGGTTACTAAAAGAAACCGTCTTTTTCACCGCCAAAAAAGACATTTTTCCTGTAGCATAATTCATAACCGAAGGTTAATTACAAGTTTTATATTGTTGTGTACCGTAAAATACACACCATTGAAACACGCTACAAAGCTGGAAATTTTTGGTTGCTCATTTCTTTGGTGCAATTTAGATCCGGGGGTTAATTAAGCATTGTTCTGCTGTTGTGGTCACTAAAAGAAACCTTCTTTTTCACCGCCAAAGAAGCAATTTTGCCTGTAGCATAATTCATATCCGAAGGTTAATTAAGCCTGTTTGTGCTTTTACATTCAGTAAAATACACAGTGTTTTTAAACGACACATACAAGTAAATTTTTCCTGGGCATTTGTGGAGCGCAATTTATATCCAAGGGTTACCCAAGCTTGTAACTGGGTTCATTTGGAGTCAAATACAGGGTGTGTATTTATCATATACAGATATCTTCATCAAACAGTGTCTGTACATTTTAGAACAAACAGTATGTCAGACAGAGAGGCGGCAGGCTCTTCACCTGCGAGTGGCAGTGGCACAAACATTCCTGGAGCAGGCCCAGGTCGCAGCACAGCAATGGGACGTCGCAGCAGGGGTCACTCAGTGAGGCCAGAACTGCCGGTGTCATCTAGGGACTGTGTGTTGTTCAGCAACCCAATGGTTCTTGATTGGATGACTTAGTCATCCACTTCCTCCCAGATGATATTTGACAATTCCAGCCAAAAGTCGGTGGGAACGTCAGACACAACCCTTAGTTGGCATGGCCTGGGAGCGGGTCAGCGGCCCTCACCTGTCCTCAACCTGCCTCTGTCCCATCCGGTTCCCTCAGCCAGAGATCTACTATGTGGTCTGGGCTTAGCGCCACTATATAGCGAGGATGAACAATTTGAGGAGGGCAGTCAGCAGCTACTTGGCAGCGAAGAAATGGGGCCAATATCCCCTGCTTCTTGCAGTAGGCGGCAAAGTATAGATGTGGAAAGTGGCATGGGAGGTCATGTTGTGAGGGGTCAGCCTCTGCATACCAAGACCGGTGATGAGGACAGCAGTGACGATGAAACACAAATAGATGATGATGTAGCCGACCGCACTTGGGAGCCGGGTGAGGCAAGGGCTTCATCATCGTCAGGAGAAGAGGACGTCAGCTTGCACGTCAGGCAGCGGCGCAGCCAGCACGTGGGTTGTGTGGCCGTGAGTCAGCAGGATAGCAGCAGTGTGAGGTCGGGAGCCAAGTGGCCATGGGGTAGAAAACCCGCTTCGCAGGTCCAAGAAAGTAGCGTCAAAGGGGCTCAGCGAGGCAGCGGCGGTAGTAGTCACTCAGTGCGGAGCGTTGGCGGTAAAATCAGCTACTTGGCGGTGTGGCAGTTCTTTGCTAAGACACCGGAGGAGCCGAATATGGGTATATGTAGAATCTGTAGGCAGAAAGTGAAGCGTGGCCAGGGAGCTAACGTTGGCACCACGGCCCTGCGTCAACACATGCAGCGTCACCGTCCGGTGGCCTGGGAGAAACGTGGCTCAGATGTGGTGGTCCATCCTGCCGCCACAGCAACAGCAGCAGCAGCGTCCAGTGGCACGCATGCCATTGCAGCCAGTCAAGGCTCCACCACCTCTGCAGAAGGGAGCTGTTTCTCTTTGCCATCATCTCCCGGTCCAAACTCCTGCTCCTCGCTACTCATGGCGCCAGCAGTCGTTCAGCGAGGCGATTGCAAAGAGACAACAGAATGCGTCCAACCATCCTAAGGTGCAGAAGCTGACCGTGCTCCTGTCCAAGTTGTTGGTACTGCAGTCCCTCCCTTTCCAAATGGTGCACCGTTCAGAGAACTTATGGCTTGTGCCGAGCCGAGATGGAGAGTTCCAAGCTGTAATTTCTTTTCCAAAAAGAGAGTACCAGCACTTCATAAATATGTAGAACAGAAGGTGGGCCAGTCCTTGAGCTTATCGGTTTGTTCCAAGGTGCACGGCAGCGCGGACGTCTGGAGCTGTAACTACAGTCAGGGCCAGTACATGTCCTTTACGGCCCACTGGGTGAATGTGCTTCCTGCCCAGGCACACCAACAACTTGGACAGGAGACGGAACTTTCTCCTCCACATTGTCAAACTGCGGCTCCTGCGCCAATGTCCGCCTCCTCCTCCTCCATCACCACCACCATATCAGCCTCCACAAGTACTGCTCCATCATACCACATGTGTAGGGCACAGCAGTGTCACACAGTTCTACACCTGGCTTGCCTCGGCGAACGAAGTCACACAGGGGAGGAACTGCTCCGCGTCATGCAGCAAGAAATTGATGTGTGGCTTTCTCCGTGCCAACTGCAAATTGGAACCATGGTGACGGACAATGGGAGGAACACGGTGTCCACGCTGCACCAAGGAGGGATGGTCCATGTGCATGGCGCACGTGTTCAATTTGGTTGTGAAAAGGTTCCTGAAGTCTTCCACCGATCTTCAGAAACTTCTAAAAATGGCCAGGAAACTGTGCATGCACTTTATCAATTCCTACAAAGCCAGAACACCCTCCCCCAGGTGCAGCTGCAGAAAGGCCTCCCCCAACACACTCTGATATGCAATGTTTCCATCCGTTGGACCGACTGTATGAACAGAGAAAGGCCATTAACGAGTTTTTGATGATCCTGGCGGACAGGAGTACTTCCCTGTGTAACTTTGATGTCAGCCAGTGGCAGCTCATGCGTGACACCTGCTGTTTGTTGAGGTAATTCGAGGAGGTGACGTTATTTGTCAGTCGCCAGGACTACGGGATGAATAACGTCATTCCACTGCTTCATTTCCTGGAAAAGATCCTGAAAAATCTGTCTGGGCAGGGGACTGGAGAAGTGGCGACTACATCTCAAGGCCACATGAGTCCGGGGTGGACTGAAATGGAGGAGGAGGAGGAGGACATTGGAGCAGAAGCATTGTCTGGTGAAATGAGTGGATTTTCTACCCAGATGACAAGAGAAGAGGAGCAGGAGAAGCTGGAGGAGGTAGATGGAGATGAGGAAGATGAGACAGATGACCCGCAAGCCCCGGTGGCAGTATTAAAGTGGAGATGGAGGCAGGGGCCCCTCGGAGTCACTTGTGCGATGGCCCACAGCTTTGCTGATTTGCCTGGCTAGTGACAGCCGAATAGTCAGCATCCGACAGAGGGATGACTTCGGCTCTCCACCCCTATTGGAGCCTCGCTACCGGTCCAATAGGGAGCCTTTTTCCCAGCTATTGAGAGGGAGGACAAACTCAAATACTATCGGGAAATCCTCCGTAGTCAGTTGGCCGCTGCCTTTGTGTGGCATCGTCCTTCCTCTGACAGGTGTGAGCGGGGGGGTTCTTCAGCGCTCACGTCCTACTGCCGCGGCTGCTGGGGGAAGGTGGAGGGGGTAGGAGCAGTACCAGCTCCTTTCGTAGAAACCCTAGTCTGGAGTCACTGATAAGCAGCTTCCTTCACCCCCCTTGTAGGAGGGCAGTCGCCAAGCAGGCAGAAGCAGGACCTGGAGCAGACCCTGAAACCCAGGTGGTGGCCTATTTGGGACAGCACTCTGCCACCCCGTTAGGGGATCCGCTGGACTAAATGGGCAGCCAAACTGGATGTGTGGCCGCAAAATTGCCCAGTTTGCAGTGGAGAAGCTGTCCTGCCCCGGGCCCGTAGTGTGGCATCAGAGCGGATGTTCAGTGCGGCGGGCGCCCTGTTACCCAAGGAGAAACCCCTTTGTCCACGGGAAATGTGGAATGACTGACCTTTGTCAAGATGAATCAGGCGTGGATCGGCCAGGATTTCCACACACCAATGTCTTAGGCATCAGACTACATCAGCCATGATGCCTCACCCAAACTGTGAGAAATGAATCTGGGTTCAAACTACCTGCCTCAGTCACTATTCTGATGCTGCCACCCGTATGATGCCACACATCTGCTGCCAGTTTCTCCATCAGCCTACCACCATCTTTAGCAGGGACTGGTATTGCCACCCACCTCCCACACTCTGTCATTGTGCCACTCTATGACCTCATGTTGCTTTCTTTCTGTTGCTGGTGTCATGACATCCACACTGTGTCATTGTGCCACTCTCTGACCTCATGCTGCTGCTGCTGTTGTTGCTGTTGCGGTCACCTCCACACTGTATCATTGTGCCACTCTCTGACCTCATGCTGTTTCTCCTGTCGCCGTGACCTCCACTCTCTGTCATTGTGCCACTCTGTGGCCTACTCCTGTTTTTGCCACCTCCAGAATGTCATTGTGCCACTGTCTGACCTCATTTCTGCTGCTTTCCATGACCTCCACACTGTGTTTATTGTGCCACTCTGGGCCCACTCCGTTTTTTGCACCTCCAAAAAATTTGTCATTGTGCCACTCTCTGACCTCATGCTGCTGCATTGGCTGCTGCCGTGACCTCCACACTCGGTCATTGTGCCACTCTGTGGCCTACTCCTGTTTTTTGCCACCTCCTGAATGTCAATTTGTCACTCTCTGACCTCATGCTGCTGCTGCTGCACCTCCACACTGTTTCATTGTGCCACTCTGTGGCCTACTCCTGTTTTTGCCACCTCCAGAATGTCATTGTGCCACTGTCTGACCTCATGCTGCTGCTGCCGTGACCTCCACACTGTGTCATTGTGCCACTCTGTGGCCTACTCCTGTTTTTGCCACCTCCAGAATGTCATTGTGCCACTGCCTGACCACATGCTGCTGCTGCCGTGACCTCCACACTGTGGCCTACTCCAGTTTTTGCCACCTCCAGAATGTCATTGTGCCACTCTCTGACCTCCTGCTGCTGCTGCCGTGACCTCCACACTGTGTCATTGTGCCACTCTGTGGGGCCCACCCCCTGTTTTTCCACCTCCAGAATTTGTCATTGTGACACCTTGGGCCCATGCTGCTGCTGTGGCTGTTGCCGTGCCCTCCACACCCTGTCATTGTGCCACTCTCTGACCTCATGCTGTTGCTCCCGCCGTCACCTCCACTCTGTGTCATTGTGCCACTCTGGTGCCTACTCCTGTTTTTGCCACCTCCATAATGTCATTGTGCCACTGCCTGACCTCATGCTGCTGCTGTGCTGCTGCCCTAACCTCCACAAATCTGTCATTGTGCCCCCTCTGTGGCCTACTACTGTTTTTGCCACCCCCAGAATGTCATTGTGCCAAATGTCTGACCTCATGTGCTGCTGCGTGACCTCCACACTGTGTCATTGTGGCACTCTGTGGCCTACTCTGTTTTTTTCCCCCTCCAGAATGTTTATTGTGCCACTGCCCTGACCAAAATGCTGCTGCTGCCGTGACCTCCACACTGTGGCCTACTCCAGTTTTTGCCCTTCCAGAATGTCATTGTTTCCACTCTCTGACCTCCTGCTGCTGCTGGGCCCTGACCTCCACACTGTGTCATTGTGCCACTCTGTGGCCTACTCCACTTTTTCCACCTCCAGAATTTGTCATTGTGACACTCTCTGACCTCTTTCTGCTGCTGTGGCTGTTTCGTTTCCCTCCACACCCTGTCATTGTGGGCCCCTCTCTGACCTTTATGCTGTTTCTCCTGCCGTTTACCTCCACTCTGTGTGATTGTGCCACTCTGTGGCCTATTCCTGTTTTTGCCACCTCCAGAATGTCATTGTGCCACTGTCTGACCTCATGCTGCTGCTGCCATGACCTCCACACTGTGTCATTGTGCCACTCTGTGGCCCACTCCTGTTTTTGCCACCTCCAGAATTTGTCATTGTGCCACTCTCTGACCTCATGCTGCTGCATTGGCTGCTGCCGTGACCTCCACACTCGGTCATTGTGCCATTCTGTGGCCTACTCCTGTTTTTGCCACCTCCAGAATGTCATTGTTTCCATGCTGACCTCATGCTGCTGCTGCCGTGATCTCCACACTGTGTCATTGTGCCACTCTGTGGCCTACTCCTGTTTTTGCCACCTCCAGAATGGCATTGTGCCACTGTCTGACCTCATGCTGCTGCTGCCGTCTCCTCCACACTGTGTCATTGTGCCACTCTGTGGCCTACTCCTGTTTTTGCCACCTCCAGAATGTCATTGTGCCACTGCCTGAAACCCCATGCTGCTGCTGCCGTGACCTCCACATGTGGCCTACTCCGTTTTTGCCACCTCCAGAATGTCATTGTGCCACTCTCTGACCTCCTGCTGCTGCTGCCGTGACCTCCACACTCTGTCATTGTGCCACTCTGTGGCCTAGTCCTGTTTTTCCACCCCCAGAATTTGACACTGTGCCACTCTCTGTCCTCATGGAGCTACTGTGGCTGTTGCCGTGCCCCCCCCACCCTGTCATTGTGCCACTCTCTGACCTCATGCTGTTGCTCCTGCCGTCACCTCCACTCTCTGTCATTGTGCCACTCTGTGGCCTACTCCTGTTTTTGCCACCCCCATAATGTCATTGTGCCACTGCCTGACCTCCCTGTGCTGCTGGGGGCTGCTGCCGTAACCTCCACACTCTGTCATTGTGCCACTCTGTGGCCTACTACTGTTTTGCCACCTCCAGAATGTCATTGTGCCACTGCCTGACCTCATGCTGCTGCTGTGGCCGCTGCCGTGCCCTCCACACTGTGTCATTGTGCACTATGTGGTCTACTCCTGTTTTTTGCCACCTCCAGAAAGTCATTGTGCCACTGCATGACCCCATGCTGCTGCTGCCGTGACCTCCACACTGTGTTTATTGTGCACTCTGTGGCCTACTCCTGTTTTGCCACATCCAGAATGTCAATTTTGCCACTCTCTGACCTCATTGCTGCTGCTGTGGCTGCAGACCGTAACCTCCACTTCTGTCATTGTGCCACTCTGTGGCCTATCCTGTTTTTGCCACCCCCAGAATGTCATTTGTGCCACTGCCTGACCTCATGCTGCTGCTGTGGCCGCTGCCGTGCCCTCCACACTGTGTCCCTTGTGCCATATGTGGCCTACTCCTGTTTTTGCCACCTCCAGAATGTCATTGTGCCCCCTGCTGACCTCATGCTGCTGCCGCCGTGACCTCCACACTGTGTCATTGTGCCACTCTGTGGCCCTACTCCTGTTTTTGCACCTCCAGAATGCATTGTGCCACTGCCTGACCTCATGCTGCTGCTGCCGTGACCTCCACACTGTGTCAGTGTGCCACTATGTGGCCTACTCCTGATTTTGTCACCTCCAGAATGTCATTGTGCCACTGTCTGACCTCATGCTGCTGCTGCCGTGACCTCCACACTGTGTAATTGTGCCACTCTGTGGCCTACTTCTGTTTTTCCACCTCCAGAATTTGTCATTGTGCCACTCTCTGACCTCATGCTGCTGCTGTGGCTGTTGCCGTGCCCTCCACACCCTGTCATTGTGCCACTCTCTGACCTCATGCTGGTGTTCCTGCAGTCACCTCCACTCTGTGTCATTGTGCCACTCTGTGGCCTACTCCTGTTTTTTTTCCCCCTCCATAATGTCATTGTGCCACTCTCCCGACCTCATGCCTGCCCGCTGCCGTAACCTCCACATCTGTCATTGTGCCACTCTGTGGCCTACTACTGTTTTGCCACCTCCAGAATGTCATTGTGCCACTGCCTGACCTCATGCTGCTGCTGAGGCCGCTGCCGTGCCCTCCACACTGTGTCATTGTGCCACTATGTGGCCTACTCCTGTTTTTGCCACCTCCAGAATGTCATTGTGCCACTGCCTGACCTCATGCTGCTGCTGCCGTGACCTCCACACTGTGTCATTGTGCCACTCTGTGGCCTACTTCTGTTTTTGCCACCTCCAGAATGTCATTGTGCCACTCTCTGACCTCATGCTACTGCTGCCGTGACCTCCACATTGTGTCATTGTGCCACTCTGTGGCCTACTCCTGTTTCTGCCACCTCCAGAATGTGATTGTGCCACTCTCTGACCTCCTGCTGCTGCTGCCGTGATCTCCACACTGTGTCATTGTGCCACTCTGTGGCCTACACCTGTTTTTGTCACCTCCAGAATGTCATTGTGCCACTGTCTGACCTCATGCTGCTGCTGCCGTGACCTCTACACTGTGTCATTGTGCCACTCTGTGGCCTACTCCTGTTTTTGCCATGTCCAGAATGTCATTGTGCCACTGTCTGACCTCATGCTGCTGCTGACATGACCTCCACACTGTGTCATTGTGCCACTCTGTGGCCTACTCCTGTTTTTTACACCTACAGAATTTGTCATTGTGCCACTCTCTGACCTCATGCTGCTGCTGTGGCTGTTGCCGTGCCCTCCACACCCTGTCATTGTGCCACTCTCATGCTGTTGCTCCTGCCGTCTCCTCCACTCTGTGTCATTGTGCCACTCTGTGGCCTACTCCTGTTTTTTCCACCTCCAGAATGTCATTGTGCCACTCTCTGACCTCATGCTGCTGCTGTGGCTGCTCCCGTAACCTCCACACTCTGTCATTGTGCCACTATGTGGCCTTCTACTGGTTTTCCACCTCCAGAATGTCATTGTGCCACTGCCTGACCTCATGCTGCTGCTGCCGTGCCATCCACACTGTGTCATTGTGCCACTCTGTGGCCTACTCCAGTTTTTGCCACCTCCAGAATGTCATTGTGCCACTGTCTGACCTCATGCTGCTGCTGCCTTGACCTCCACACTGTGTCATTGTGCCACTCTGTGGCCTACTCCTGTTTTTGCCACCTCCAGAATGTCATTATGACACTCTCTGACCTCATGCTGCTCTGTCTGCTGCCGTCACCTCCACACTCTGTCACTGATATTGCCACCTGAGCTCTCAGCTTTTTTTTTCTCCAGCTTTCGCTGCCATGACTTTATCAGGCAACATTCCCGCTTGAGTTTTTTGGTCAGTTTTGCCCTCTTAAGTGCCCAGGGAATTTTATAGTGAAGCGATTCAAAGAGCGGCGGCAGTCATGTGCGTGTCATACTAAAACACAACTCTGTATGAAGACCAAACCAAGCTCCCTCTGCATATTTAAGCATGTCACAACGTTTTACAGCACCCTGCAGGCTCTGTGCAGCCTGGAAATAGCTGTTTTTTTAATGTGATTCGTCCCGAAGTAATTCGGACCGAAATGAATTTTGTCAGAAAATTCGGCGAAGTCACCGAATCGTATTTTTGAGAAATTCGCCCATCTCTACTCCCCATACATATCACCATCATACTGCTACCAAACAAATCCCACTATACCAAGACCAACATTACCAATAACGCTATTACATAGGAACCTGATTATACCGCCAGAACATGACCACAAAGTGACTGAATAATACCCCTACACTATTACTGATCAGTACACAAAGTCCAATAGTACCGCCATATTCTGACCATATAGTGGTATATAATAGTGTACACAGGCTCTGCAGACTGTATATAACCACCATACAGTGACCATATACTGGTAGACACCAGTGTACACAGACTCTGCAGACATAAGTGATTAAAGTGTAGTTACATCTTGTGACTCACAGGTGACGTTTCTCTGACAAGTCGTTGACTTTCCCTTTTGTTCTGCCTCCGGTCAAGACCGACATGATGACGTCTCCCGACAACTTGTCTCTGGAGATTTAGACACAAATATCTTAGAATCCTGAATTTTCCAGCACCTGCCCCCCTGGCTATATGGGCCCATTTAGACCGGCATGTTTAGGCTATATGAGGCCCCAGATAGGCAAGTTTTAGGTAGGCAATAGAGTCCCCATATAGGCAGGCAGGGTTTAGGTAGCTATAGGAACCTAAATATTAAAATAGTTGTTCCCCTGAAGAACCTTAAAGGACTTGTCCCATTGAAGATTATCCCTCACTCTAGACCCACCTATTTTACCATAGCAGAGAGTTAGTGCAAAGAGCAGTTAATTTATCGTGTATTATTTAAATGGACTCCTTGTAATACCACATTTCTATTGTAGTAGCAGAAATGTGCAGATGCCCAAGACTTTATGGGCTTTTACAGGTGGGCTTTTTTCATGTGTGAGACTATAATCAGCTGATTGTTGCCGTGTCTTTATATAGAGAAGAGATTTTCCAGATGATGATGAAATTGAAATTTATTAAATTTTAGCTGATACCATTATACTTTATAGTATGACATAATGAGCAAAGTTTAATTAGAGAATTATTGTGCTGTAACTGTAAAAGTTGAGAGGTAACATATGGGGGTAAAGTCTGTTGAAGATTTTCTGGTTTACAGTTCTAAGAGTCACTATTTGCTACAATGAAGAAAATATAATGTAAGAAGCATCTACATATTCTTACTTACTATCTTACTATCTTATCTTACTTACTATCGCTGTCTAAATGTTGGACAACATAAACTAAGACAGTCTAAAAATGGGAAAGATTTATCACAGTGACTCATGCTGTTTGATAAATCTGGGGCATTTTTAGCTTTTTTAAACCAACTATTAATTGTAGTACTTTTTATGCCATAATTTGGCGCATTTTTTGTGTAATGTATTGTATCGTATTCACGTCCCCATGATCACTTTCCAAAAAATTATGCCCCCATGGTTCTAAAGACTTTTAAATGTCCATAATATATGAATTTGCAACATCCTACGCGATAGATGTACCAGTTTTCTGCTGCAACCGCAATAATAAATGATGACCACTATTTAAATAGTGTTACTATAAAAATCTGGTCCATTGTTATCACTGAGAATCAATGTATGTTAAGTCAGAACCAGTCAACATGGTATATCAATTGTATAAATTACAATAAACGTTTGTTTATTAGTTTTATAAGTATTAAGAAGTAGTGTATCTACAGGAAGATCTTTTAGTGATGATAAATTTAAATACATTTTATATTGTATATTATTTTTTTTACATTAGCATGTGTATTCTCACAAATTCTCATAGACCTGCAGTGCTGATTTTAAATCCACTGCATTTTAATCTATGTTGCGTATATAGTGTGGGTTTATTGCGTATTTTCACTATTGACTTCAATGGGAAAGTCAACATTCCTCATAAATAAACATTGCTTCTGATTTCTCTGTGGAAACACTGTGGATGCACATCAAAATCTGCAAAAGTGTATTTGAAATATATTGGGGCACATTTACTAATACTGTCTAATAGATAGTGTAAATTTAGCTTAGACAGTCTAAAATAAACCAGAATTACCATAGTGGCACATGGTGTTTAATAGATTGGCACACACAGCTAAAACCAGAAGTTTACATACACTATTTAAAAAGGCACATGTATATTTATTCACTATCTGACATGAAATCAGAATAAACACTACCAGTTTTAGGTCAATTATAAATACCAAAATCATTTGTAATTTGGGAAATGGCAGAATAATGAGAGAGAATTTTAAAGGCATTTTTATTACTTGAACAAAATGCAGTAATCCTGGTAGTGTTTTTTATTTTTATTTTACCGTGCGGTATAAATGACAGGCTAGTTTTACTCAGCAGGTCAATATGATTACAGCAATACACAATTTGTATATTTTTTTATGTTTTACTGCTTTTACACAATAAAAATACTTTTATTCAAACACGAAAAACGTTTTTGCATCGCCACAGTCTGAGAGCCATATCTTTATTTTTCTGTGTACAGAGCTGTATAGCAGCTTGTTTTTTGTGGGATGAGTTGATGTTTTTAATGGTATCATTTTTGGGGTGAGAGGGCTTTTTGATCGGGTTTAAATCCATTTTTTTGGAAGGCAGGGTGAAGAAAATACTGCAATCCTAGTAGTGTGTTTTATTTTAATTGGTACAACTTTTGCGCTTAAATGAGTTTTTGATCGCTTTTTATTCCATTTTATGTGCTACGGGATGAACAAAAATTGCAATTCTGTGGTTTTCTTCTTTTGTTTTTTGCGGCGTTCACTGTGTGGGTTAATTAACATGACAGACTTATAGGGTAGGTCTTTATACATGTAGTGATTACTTAATTTATTGTTTATCTTTTTGGGGGCGATTGGCATTTATAAAGGGGAAAAATGCGGTGCAAGTGTTTTTATTTTATTTTTTGTGTTTGTGTTTTACTGTTTTTCACTTTTTTTTGCTTTTTCACTTTTTACTTTTAAGCATTCTATACCTTCCGGGCTATCTGGTAGGACCCAGCAGCCACACCATCGTGCTGACTGAGACACAGAAGGAGTTTGCTCCTTCTGTGTCTTGCTTAGTTATCGCGATTAGTGATCGCAATAACTAAGGGGTTATTAGCGCCCCTCCCCAGAGTGATCTCCAGTTGGGGCCGATGCTGCGGGACATTTTCAATAGAGTTTTAGAGTTCGCATGATCTCCAGGATGTATGCATACGTCCAAGGTCGTTAAGACTTTAAACAATTTGGGACAGCCCATATGATGATGTCATGTCTTTGGAAGCAATTGGCAATATCTGAGTTAATTCGAGACACAACTGTCGATGTATTTTAATTGCACACCAGAAACACACTGCTTCTGTGTGTAACATCATGGGAAAGTCTAGAGAAATCAGCCAAGATATCATGAAGAGAACTGTGGACTTGCAAAAGTCTGGTTCAACCTTGGGTGCAATCTTCAAATACCTGAAGATGCCTCATTCATCTGTACAAACAATTATACACAAGTACAAACAAGATGGGAATGTCCAGCCATCAAACTGCTCAGGAAGGAGACGGGTTCTGTGTCTCAGAGATGAACGTGATTTGGTCCAACATGTGCACATCAACCCAAGAACAAACTCAAAAACCTTGTGAAGATGCTGGCAGAATCTGGTAAGATTGTGTCATTATCCACAATGAAACGAGTACTGCATCAACATGGGCTGAAAGGCCACTCTGCCAGGAAGAAGCCATTACTTCAAAAGAAACATATAAAATCCAGATTAATGTTTGCAAATGCACACAGGAACAAAGACCTACATTTTTGGAAATCTGACCTGTGGTCTGACGAAACTAAAATTGAACTGTTAGGCAATAATGACCATCTTTACATTTGGAGGAAAAAGGGAGAAGTTTGGAAGCCAAAGAACACCATCCCAACTGTGAAACACAGGGGTGGCAGCATCATGTTGTGGAGTTGTTTTGCTGCAGAAGGGACTGGGGCACTTCACAAAATAGATGGCATCTTGAGGAAAGAAGATTATGTGGTAATGCTGAAGGAACATCACAAGACATCAACCAGGAAGTTAAAGCTAGGGCGAAAACGGGGCTTCCAAATGGACAGTGACTTGAAGCATACTGTCAAACTGGTTACAAAGTGGCTTAAGGATATCCAAGTCAATGTTTTGGAGTGGCCATCACAAAGCCTTGATCTTAATCCTATTGAAAATTTATGGGCATGTCTCACACTACTTCTGTCAGGAGAAATGGGCCAAAATTCCTACCAACTATTGTGAGAAGCTTTTGGAAGGATATCCAAGATGTTTGACCTAAGTCATACAGTTTAAGAGCAACACTACCAAATACTACTGAGATATACAGTAGGTAAACTTTTGACTTTGCAGAAAGTAACAAAAATGCCTTTAAAAATTCTCTCTCTCATGAGAGAGGCATTTACCAAATATAAATAATTTTGGTAATCCGAATTGACCTAAAACAGGTAAGGTTTATTCTGATTTCATGTCAGATAGTGGAAAAAAACATGTATATGTTTCTTTTTGTATAGCGTATGTAAACTTCTGTTTTCCACTGTATTTACATACTTTTGACCAATTTTACACCATTTATCAGTTGGCTTAGTTTCCAATATTTTAGTGCACGTGGTTGCACCTTATGTCATTTGGTGCAGAAGTGCATAAAAACTGTCTAAAATACATAATAATGGGGTGTAAAGCATGTGCACCAGTTAGTTTTTGCTTTAAATTGCTTCATTATTCTGGCTTAATTGCCACAGTAAATTGACTTTTTAACATTTATTTATTCCATAACAAAATCTGTTGTGGCAAATCTACAACAAATCTAAACCAAAAATCATTCAATTTGTTGCTGATTTGATATGGATATACCTACTGAAAATGCATCAGATTTGCAGCTGCAGAATTCAAAGCATCTCCATTCCATGTGGATGGACGCTATTTCTGCTGGTACAGACTGTGTTCGGTAGTTGAAAGTGGTCATTGCTAAATATTGAAAAAAAGTAAATGAATAATTAAAAATCTGTATCAATACTGATTTGCTGAATACAATTATGCAATTTAATCATCTAATAATTTATGAGTAGGAAAATCTCTATTTACAATGTGCCATTTCACCGTTAGCACCTGTGTTAGAAAAGTGTACTGCATGTCAGGTTCCATTATGCTGCTAACATGTGGCTAATGTTAGGCAATTGAGCCTGACAAAATGTACAGCATTCAGCATTTTTCATGCAACATGTATTACACACATCATTTATTTCAAGGAATAAAAAACAAATTATGACAAATTACAAAAGTAAATCAATCCATGCCTAAATATTAACATGACTGTATATTCAGTGTGGTCACAATGTGAGCTGGTAGTCGCATGTCTTACATGCAACTTATGACTACATAAATTTATGGCAATCTAGTGACCAGGACTCACTGTCTCTACCCTGGCTTACAGTGTCAGATTGGAGAGCGTAAGGCCCACCAGTGGAGTTGATTATTGGGGCCCTCTAGTGGAGTTGTTTCTTAGGGCCCATCCAATAGCTACTGTACAAAAATGCACATATTACACATGAGTCATGCACTCTTCCTATTGCTTTCTAGCTCTCTTAGTCCCCGAAAAGCATCCCCAGGCCTGCCATACTATGGGGCTCACTAAGCCCAATTTCTCTTTGCTCTCCTGTAGGCCAGTCTGAGCCTGTTGGTTTCCTTGCTCTGTCCTAAACACAACATATTTGTTGTATAGATTGTAACAGAAAATGCTATACAATGGAAATGGATTCTTTCGGCGGTGGTTCAAATTTATACTCTTGTTGATGAAATTGAAAAGAGTGTAAGATTATAAATGGGAAGAGAGTATTTTATTAAAAAGACACTGCAGCTGAAACAAAAATGTGGGTAATATTGTATGACAGACAATGATCAGGGCAGAAAACAGGATTGATCATGTATTTAGAGTAAATAATGTGGCATGTGTTCTATGCAGTGTTAATGCTCTGCATACAAACAAGCATAAACAAACCCTCGGCCATCTATCCATTAACTAAAACAGAGAACCTTCTTTAACTGTAGTCTAAGTCTAATACCCAGAACCTCAACAGTTTCTCATACCAGTCAAGCCTTGAGGAGTGAGAACCTCTCCTCAGCTCCTCTATCACTCCCAGCTCCAGGCAGCTAACCACACCCCCCTGATCACCTGGAGTAACAAGCTTGTAATAGGTCTCTAGAGATCTACCAAAACCTTGTCCTGGAACACAGAAACTTATATACCTTGAACAGCCTCCCTCCAGGTTTAAAGCTCCTACTTCGGGGAACCTACTGACCCCGTTCTTGTTGATCTCATTTTCTCTGAGGATGCACCCCACTTTCCTCAGGGAATTCACTTTTCCCCCACCTGTACCTTAAAACCGGAAAAATGCATCCCACTTTTTGCTGCATAGCTCTGGAGTCATCCATATACTTGGCTCTTACAACATTCTCCCGAGTACCTATCATTAAGAGCAACATCTCCCCTACATCTTCAGGGGTGGAGACTAAATTGTCCACATACAGCTCAGCCTTGGGCTTATGCCATGCACTAACCCCACAATGGGCAACTGACAGCTTATAGTCGCTTACTACAGATGGCACAACCCATGCACGCCCTGCAACAAGGATGTCTTCACCTTCAGCACGCATGCTGACATTCATATGGTTATAACTAAGGCCATGTTCACACGGCTTAAAATGGGACGTATTTCAGTCCGTAATTACGCGCCGAAGTGCGCAAATTACGGGCTGAAAACGGCCCAGTCATTACAGTAATCCACAGTTCTTATAGAGAACTATGGATTACGTCTCCTCTCCCTGCCCGGCGAATCCGCCGGGCGGGGAGATAATTGACATGTGAATTACCAGCGGCGTATACGCGCCGTTGGTAATGCAAGTCAATGGGCCGGCGAAGTGCCGGCCCCCCGCTAACTCCCCCGCTCCCGCCCCGCCCCCGTAATTACGTCCCGCAGTTAAGCCGTGTGAACATAGCCTAACAGCCTCAATACCTAAGGAACACCTGCTTGTCACATCAGCCTCATGCACACCTGTGTCACTCTCATGATGCCTACTAGTTAACTCACAGTAAGTATCTGGCACATTCACACAACTGATACCAGCGCTATCATACCTAGTAGCCTTCTTCCACACATAGACTACCTTGTCATTGATTCCACTGGGCAGTGTCTTCACGATTTTAAATCTTATAGAGGCAAAAAAAAAAACCTGGTTGGACCCAGCAACCATACATTGCAGGAGAGCAATCACATTCATGGTTTGCCTTATGCCTTTCAGGCAACACACTTGCCCTGTTCACACTAGAACATGCATGCACCCCTCTGGGACCAACAGGAGCAGAACATAACTGGTAGCTATCCACTATATTAGCTGCACCAGAATCTGAAGCAGTAGCACTACTCCCCAGGTTGTTGCCGATCTGTGGATAAACATTACCTGTGCTAATTGTGCCGTTCTCTCCCATGACCTCTAGGGATACACCTGAGCTGCTCTCATTTACTGCTATAGCTGTAGCACCTCTAACAGCTTGTTCACACATAGCAGTAGCTGGAGTTAACTTTGTGATATAGCTTTTGGTTACAGGTACATTCTTCCCATTAGTAGCATTTCCAAAAGACATCATTGCAGATACGTCATAATTATTAAGTCCATACCACTTTTCAAGTCCCACTGCTCTCTGGACTCTTCTGGCTTGGCAGCATGTCTGGACATCTGTTAAGCCCAACCAAGTCCTCACATTTATCATGCATATAACCGAAAGTCCCACCCTGATTGTCACATAACTCATGCCTGACAGTCCCAAAACAGGTGTCACATACAACAGGAACTGTCTTACCCGGTTCTTGGTGTATTTTGGGCATCTATCACTGACTGTTCATGTCAGCCAAGGGGGACACGTACCTGGAACTCCAGGGCTTGGGAGTGTAACCTCTCCGGCATCCTCTTAGACAGGGGACATTCAGGTGCACAGCTGCCTGCTCTATGGCACCTCCAGCACAGCTCCTCATTGCCAATCTCTGCCACAGAGGCTGGTTGCCTCTAGCAGTAACCGTATCCATACCTCAAGGCGACTCTATTTTGCTGGGACTTGGCATCCACTTGGTAGAGCAATGTGGCCACAGGACTTCCCCTCATGCAGTAGTCCACCTGTAGACATCCGTCACACCATTCTGGCTTATTACCCTTGGCAGCTGTCTGTTCTACCTTTGCCTCTGGACATCCAGCCAGCAAGACTGTTTGGTTTGTGGTCCACCATCCCCAGATGGTGAAATAGGGCTGACATTTGCCTTTACTGCCTCATGCTCTGCCATAAAGTGTGCCCATAGTTTATCATTGTCCTCTCGCTGTTTAGCCACTTGCTGGGCCCACATTCTATTCATCTCCCGCTGCTGGGCAATAGCCTGCACCAACTGGAGAAGCAGCTCCGCCATGACAAGCAAAAAAAGCAGAGCAGCACCAAGTTAGGCCTTTGGCCCTTTAAATTAACCCACCAACACTGTGCAGTAGTCACATATGCACTTCACTTGCAACACTTTGTTCGCCTCTTCCTGCGCCAGTTCCTGTGCCACTTCAATTGTGTCAAATCTTGCGCCAGTTCTGTCCGCTTCTGCCAATAATACTTGAAGCATGTAACCACCTGAGGTCACCCTGACACATTAAGCTTGACTATTGGCAGCTCTGGTTGCAATTGCCAATCAATAATATCCCGGATATGTTTAATGGGAGAAAAGTCTGGAGATGCTAGAGGCCAGGGTAGCATATAAGGCCATGCAGGCTGTTCACATCAACATGCAGCTTGGCATTGTCCTGTTGGCTCCCAGGACACTTTGAGAAATGATCTTGCGACTGCTTCTAGCACCAAATTAATGTAATGGCAAGCTGATACTGTACTTGAAATGAAGACTAAAAGGGTCCAGTTAACACACCATAATGGCAAGACTAGGACTGGTGTGAAATTACCTTGCATATGAGACATAAGGGGGGCTCATTTTTGAAAAGGATAGACCTCCATTCCGTCTTGCTGTGCACCATGATAGCCCTTGAGAGTGGTGGCATGAGGTCTGTGGTACACACCTGTAGCATGTTGGTACACCTGTGGGCATCTGGCTTGAAGCCCAGTGTAATGCAAATATCTTTTGATGATTTGTTTCAAACCTATGAGCCATCCTAGACTTGGGATTTGATGTCTAATTTTTCTTTCCATACAGAATGGTTTGCTATGCGTTATTCTTGCAATAAGATCTGTCCGTGCAATGGTTCGTCTCTACACACCTCTTGCTGATATTCCAGTTTGTCCTTGTTCTCCCAACCACCATACATCATTGAACACTGCTGATATTTTGGCCTAGGCCCATAGTAATCTATCTGAATAATTATCTAAGGTCTCTAAGTTTAAGGATTCTTTCTCTTTCAGTTTGCAACAAGTGGCGGTATCTGGCACATCAACGAACAGGAGGCATCACACAACCCGGCTTTTATGCACCCCTACATGCTACAGGTTGAAGTGAGGTGCTTAAAAATTTGGGCTGACATTTATAAGACCTGGTGCTCTATAGGAGCATAAAAGGCGGTATGTATAAAAGTGTCTCACAGCACTTTATACATGTCCCGTTCTATGCCAAAAGTAGTCTAAGCCATGCCACTTTGAAACTGGTATGTATTTGGATGACAGTTATGCACCAAACATATGTTTCACAGGAAACTTTTGCGCGACACACGCTTGCAAACTTGGTGCATTCAATAGTGTTGTGTCTGGTGCAGAATGTACCTAGTTTGGGCGTACGACTGATCACATAGCTATAGACCAGGGCTACAACAGGTTTGAGGCCGTAAAGCATGCCAGAAAACTAGCTCAGCCTCATTCATACATGTTGCCCTTAATGATTTGCAGATCGTAGCAGCACCAGCTACATCCTCGGTTTGCATAACATTAAGGCTTATCCTTTTTGGTGTTGCAATTTTAATGTTGAGAGCATCTCTTTCTCTCATTCACTTGTTCTGTCTATCTATTTATCTATTTCTACAATTAGACTTGTGTGAAAGTTACTAGCATAGAAAAAGATGCTTAGATTCAAAGAAAGTATAATTCAAACACAGAATATATGCACACTCTCCTCATCATTGTATCGGTAAGCTGTTCAACCTACTATTAAGAAATAAAAAAGCCTTGAATGTCATCAAAAAATCACAACTAATAATCATTAGCATTAGCCCATTTGCTGCCAGTGAAAGACCTGTATAAAAATAAATGAATGATCTACAAGAAAATGGCAGTAAATTAGAAACAAAAATGGAAAATAGCACAATAGTACAACAAAAGCCATTCTCCAGAACTTGTCGCCTCTACAAGCTGTCTCATTTGTTTGGCCAGTACTGTTATTTCTTATAACAAATTTTTTGATTAATTTGTCATTGTACAAAAGCTATGTTGCCGAACATTCAACATTGTGGGCCTGATGATTAATATTGCATCTGAGTCAAAGAAAGATGTAATGTTATATTAGTCACTGTTCACTCAACACAATTCCAAAAGGGTTTCAGTGCAGTATCCACATCCCTTATATTTCATAGGAATCCATGCTATAGTTTATATATTGCATTTTATTGCAAATAATGTAATAATAATGTAATGTAATATTGCAAATTTGTAAACCTGTGGTGGAGAAAATAACAAGTGACATGTCATTTATTCAATGTGAACTCCAGGCATCACTGGGGGAGTGAGAGAAGGAGGAGGGGCATTAGCCTTACTTGTCTAGGGCCCAAAATGCCCTGTCCTGGCCCTGGTTCAGGGTGCATAGAGTTCAGTCATAGGTCACAGGTAGAAGAGCAGGGTAGCCAGTGGATAAATGGAGAAATCAGAAACAAGCCTAGATTAGATACCGAGGATGCACACTCAGAATTGTAAACTATTGCTCTAAAGCACACAAACAAACTGGCAAGGAAGAAATGGGGGGTGCTCTTCTAGAAGAATCAGATGACAGATGATGAGAAAGCTGGGTGACCTAGGTAAGGACCTCCAGCAGGATACAGCCAACAGATTGAGGATGGGCCACACTGTGCCTCGCAGCAATATGAACAATGTAATACTTAACTTCCCCTGTTGTGGTGCTGCACAGAAATTAAGCACTTACTTTGTGATCTATCTATTGTCAAGGAATCATAAAAGCAAAGGGGGAATTGTCCAAAGCAAAACCGCCTTACATGCCTATAATTTTGTGCTTGAGCTTACAGCTTACCTTTGCATTATGTTTACCTTGAATAGCTCTCCAGGATTTCTCTTGATCCTCTGATACTGAAAGTGAGACATTATATGTGAGTCTAAGTACTTCTTTTTCATTTTTTCTGTGTGCTTGCATTTGTAAAGAAAAAGTAAAAGGAAAGTATGTTTCAAAGAACTGAAGTTCAAAAAAATGTTTAAAGGGTATAAAAATTTATTATGCTATCAAATGACAAAGTTAGAGGTAGGTGGAGTGTCCTTAAAAACGATTTCAGGGACTTAGGCCAAAAGCTCAGGGCAAGGACCTCCAAGGTAATATTTTCAGAAATATTACCTGTTCCACGAGCCACACCAGAGAGGCAGCGGGAGATTAGAGAAGTGAATAAGTGGCTCAAAAATTGGTGTAGGAAAGAGGGATTTGGGTTTTTGGAGAACTGGGCTGACTTCTGTCTTGGCTACAGACTCTATGCTAGGGATGGGCTGCACCTAAATGGGGAGGGTGCAGCTGTATTGGGGGACAAAATGGCCAGGAAGTTGGAGGAATATTTAAACTAGGGACTGGGGGGGAGGGTAACTACACATATAGCATGCAAGATAGTGAAGATAGAGAGCTGGGAATTAGGAATAAAACAGGGGGTGGAGTGGAGGGAGGGGGTGTAGCAATAGATAAAAATATCAGGGAGAAAGGAATAAAAACTGAAAAATCTATAAATTGCATGCTGACCAATGCCAGGAGTCTGACCAACAAAATCAATGAACTAGAAGTATTAATAGCTGAAGAAAAATATGACATAGTGGGGATAACTGAGACATGGCTGGACGAGAGCTACGACTGGGCGGTTAACTTGCAGGGTTACAGTCTATTTAGAAAGGATCGTAAAGACCGGAAAGGGGGAGGTGTCTGTCTCTATGTAAAATCCTGTCTGAAGCCAACACTGCGGGAAGATATAGGTACGGTAATGAACATGTGGAAACATTATGGTAAATAACATGGAGGTAACAAAAACAATATAATCTAATAGGGGTCTGTATAGGCC
>JAODAL010034403.1:0-44293 GCA_025379985.1 Phyllomedusa bahiana
TCCCCATAAAACTAAAGTCTCTCAATCTTAAGTCTCCACACTTAAAAGAAACGCACTTATAAGGAAAACACACTAGTAGACTCGTTCACTCGCTCAAAATATTCAGTTTTAAACCTTTCCCCCATTGCTGTTTGGCTGTGCTGCAACCTCTCTTTCAGGAGCAAAAGGTAGTAGTATATCTATTCATCGGCTCTTTTTGCTGCCCGGTCTGTGGTAGTGTATCATCTTACTACTTGTCAGGTAGGGTCTGACATTTTTCTCCCTGTAGGGGACTGTTTTATCGGTTAGAGCACTGTAATTAAGGAGTGCTCACCAGGTTGGAACACAGTGTTACAGAGGGTACTTTCTCTTTTTTTTACCCTTTGGGCCTTGAATGATCTTTTTTTTTTTCTCTTTTTTTCTTTTTTTGCAACACTCTCTCCCCTATTACCGGATACTTACCTTGGTTTTTATCTATTCTTGGGACTTCGGTTCTCACTAACGTGACTTTGTTTACTCTGATGCTGTTTCTGTTAATTCAACTTTTATTGTCTTGTCCTCTCCCCCCTTATGTGTCTTGTCTGGATTTGACCCGATATCCACTGTCGTCGAGATGCAGGTACTTGTTTCTCAGAGATATGTTCTTTTCATTTTGTTATATGATGGCTAAGTTACTATCTTTGAACGTAAAAGGGATTAATACAAATGTTAAAAGGCAGTTATTGTTATCAAAACTCCGTGCAGCTCAGGCTGAGATAGTGTTTCTTCAAGAAACACATTTCAATAAAGAGGGGAATTTTTCGTTTGCCCGGAATCTATACCCCAGCACATATATTTCATCTCAAGATAGGAAGAAAGCAGGAGTGGCTGTTTTACTTTCTAGGACGTGCCCCTACCAGGTTACAGATGCCCACATAGATGATCAGGGAAGATTTATCATTCTTAAAGGGGATTATATGGGTACCCCATTGACTTTATGTAACATTTACGCACCCAATCATTCCCAAATTAAGTTTTTAAAGCGAGTTCTCTCCAAATTGGCTAGATATACATATACTATGCTGTGGGTGGGGGGGCTTTTAACGTTTCCTTTTCTGAAACTATGGATAAGCTTTATATATCTCAACGTCAAAAGGTCAATGCACAAGCTGGCTTTTCTCGGGCATTTCGACAACTAATTAATAAATATGCTCTCTTTGATCTGTGGCAAATAGCTCATCCTACAGAGCGCTCTTACACTTTTTTTTTCACCCCCACATGGTACCCATTCCCGGATAGATTATGTCTTTGGCAATGTTCTGGCTTTGAGGCGGATGGCGGACGTGGAAATTGGACATATCACATGGTCAGATCACGCCCCTATATCTTTGATACTTAAAACAAATAATACCCCGATACGTAACTGTCATTGGCTCCTAAATGAAAGGCTAATCAAAAATCCTCACACTAGGGAAGAAATTCGTAAGCACATTAAGGATTACTTCTCTATTAACGAAGGGTCAGTATCTTCCCCTCTCACGCTTTGGGAAGCACATAAATCTGTTTTAAGGGGATCCTGCATAGCTATAGGCACAAGGGTTAAAAGAAGCGTGACTTTGCAAAATGAGACCCTACATAGTGAGCTGTCTGCTCTAGAGGCTTTCGGGCCACCCCTCTAGATCTACATTAAGGAAAATAGTATCCATTAGGGCACAATTCAAGACCTTAGCCATAGGCAAAACAGAGAAACTCCTATTATATTCTCGACAAAGATATTATGAGCGAGGGAATAAGGCACACACGTTATTGGCGAAACAACTAAAGGAGGAGAAATCTAATCGAACACCTTATGCCCTAAGGGATTCGGGGGCAAATGATGTATGATCCACAGAAGATAGCTCAACTATTCCATAAATATTTTTATGCGTTGTATTCTCTCCCAGATTCCCTTCCGAGTGATAGGGAATCTCGAGATTGACTCCTGCAGGAGTTTTTGACATCTTGTAGGCTCCCATGCCTTACGTCCGAAGCGCGAGATTCCCTTAACTCTCCAATTTCATTGGAGGAATTTGGAATCGGTTTGGAAATCCATGCCTAATGGTAAAGCCCCGGGACCAGACGGCCTGACCTATAGTTATTATCAGTTTTACGGCACAGAACTATCCCCGTACTTGCTTCAGATCTACAACACAGTGATGGAAGGAGAGGAACCCTCTTCCACTTTCTTACATTCGTATATTACCCTTCTCCCTAAACCAAACAAAGACCCCATGGATGTTGCAAGTTACAGACCTATTGCTCTGCTTAATGCGGACTCTAAAATCTTTACCAAATTGTTAGCTAACAGGTTATCGATATTATTACCACACTTAATCTACAAGGATCAGGTGGGTTTTATTTTAAACTGTCAAGGAGGGGATAATACACGCAGAACAATAGACCTAATTGAGGTGGTCAATAAATCTAATCAATCTGCTTTTTTTACTAAGCTTAGATGCTGAAAAGGCATTTAACCGCATTGGTTGGTCCTATATGTTTGCAGTTTTAAAAGCATTTGGAATTGGGGGCTCATTTCTACAAGCCCTACGAGGCCTGTATTTTAAACCGTCCGCAACAATACGGTTGCCGCACAACATGTCCCCAATTATCTCTATTTCTAACAGCACAAGGCAGGGATGTCCGCTCTCGCCCCTAATTTTCGCTATGTGTGTGGAGCCTCTTGCTTCCGCCGTCCGCCTTGATCTGAGCATATGGGGAATTACTGTCCGGGAAAGGGAATTTAAGTTGTCTCTGTTTGCTGACGACATTTTGTTGACATTGACCTCGCCACATATTTCGCTTCCCAATCTCCATAGGCTATTTAATGACTTTTATACCCCATCGGGCTATAAAATTAACACTGCAAAGACAGAGGCTTTGCCCATAAACTTACCCAAGCAAGAGATAGACTCTTTAATGGCAAATTTCCCCTATAACTGGAAATCTACTTCTATTAGATATTTAGGAGTACATATAACGACGTCATATGCATCCTTATATAGCCATAATTTTTCTGGGGTATATCAAGATATCAGAAACTCTATGAATAAATGGGTAAGCTTGCCTTTGTCATTATTTCGGCCTTCAAGATGTCACTTCTTCCTAAGTTGCTGTATCTTTTTTGAAGCATTACCAGTTCGAGTTCCTATGAAGGACTTGAAAGCACTTGAGTCTGCCCTCCTTAGGTTTGTCTGGGCTCATAAACGTCACCGAATAAAACAAAGTGTATTAGTGGCGGGCAGGAGTGAAGGGGGACTGGCGTTGCCGGACATTGCTAAATATTATTGGGCATCACAGTTACGTCGTATACCGGCGTGGTCCTCTCTTTATGCTTACTCTATATGGTGTGAAATTGAGAAACTTTGGTTAGCCCCAATACATCCCAACTCCCTTTTATGGGCCACATCCCATGTGCCAGTTGATAAAGTGCTTCTAGGTCCTATGGTCCTGACAAGAGAAACCTGGAATCGATGCGCAAAACATTTTGGTTTGTGTTCTTCCTCATCAGCTCTGACTAGTTTTTTGTATAACCCGTCTTTTCCAGAGGGTGTGGGTAACCCGGCTATGAGACTGTGGTTTCACAACGGGCTGTTCTGTTTTGCTGACGTTGTAGACCACAGATCTAGGCGCCTCAAACCTTTTTCTAGCCTCCAGTCTGATTACGACTTACCTACTAGTTACTATTACTCTTATATGCAAATCTCTCATTATCTAACAAGTATACTGCACTCTGTGACTGTATTTGCTCCTACTCGGTTTGAAAAGTTGTGTAGGCTGAACACTTCTACCAGGGGTTTAATATCGGATATCTATTCTATACTATTGACCCCCTTTCCGGATGAGCCACCAAGACATTCATATATGGCAAAATGGGAGGCGATGTTGGGTAAAGATATTACCATGGAGGATCGGTGGCTCATCTGGAGACGGGCTTCTCAGACATCTATGTGTACGACTTATAAGGAAAATATATATAAAATCTTAATGTGCTGGTACCATACTCCCGCCTTATTACACAAACGTAACCCTTCGATATCGGACAGGGGTGGTGCCTAAGCCATGTGAGCTTAGTCTGTTTGCATAACATTTTGCTAAATCATCGCCTGTTGTTAACTGAGCCTATAGTTCATTTATTGTCTATCTATGTTTTGTTATAATTAGCATTGATATATTTGGAAATTTTTCTCTTGAAAAATAATTAAAAATATACAATAACCATATACATATGGTTATTTTGCATCACTGACAACAGGCGGCAGTTACTATGAAATAATGTGTAAAACAATTTGCGTACAAGTGCACGATTAGATGCACTGAGTGAAATAGAAGTATTGAACAGTTATATGGATTAATATGGTGGCCTTCGCTCCACTGACAACAGGCGTAATTTACTATAAAATATGTATAACACAATATGCGTACAACTGAGCTCTTTGCGGCAAACAGACGCACGGACTGCAATAAGAGTATTTAAATGTTATATGGATTAATATGGCGGCCTTCGCACCACTGACAACAGGCGTAATTTACTATAAAATATGTATAACACAATTTGCGTTCAACTGAGCTCTATGCGCCAACCAGACGCACGGACTGCAATAAGAGTATTTAAATGTTATATGGATTAATATGGCGGCCTTCGCACCACTGACAACAGGCGTAATTTACTATAAAATATGTATAACGCAATATGCGTTTAACTGAGCTCTATGCGCCAATCAGATGCATGGACTGCAATAAGAGTATTTAAATGTTATATGGATTAGTATGGCGGCCTTCGCATTACTAGCAACAGGCCTAATTTACTATAAAATATGTATAACACAATATGTGTACAACTGAGCTCTTTGCGGCAAACAGATGCACGTATAGCAATAAGAGTATTTTAACGTTATATGTAGAGATGGGCGAATTTCTCAAAAATTTGGTTCGCCGAGTTCGCTGAATTTTCTGACAAAATTCGTTTCGGTCTGAATTACTTCTATTTCCTGGCTGCAGAGAGCCTGTAGGGTGCTGTAGAACATTATGCCATGCTTTAATATGTAGAGGGAGCTTGGTTTGGTCTTCATACAATGCTGTGTTTTAGTATGACACACACATGACTGCCGCCGCTATTAGAATCGCTTCACTCTAAAATTCCCTGGGCAAAACTGACCAAAAAACTGAGGCGGGAATGCAGCCTGATAAAGTGATGGCAGCGCCAGCTGGAAAGAAACAAGCTGAGGGCTAAGATCCTACAATAGCGTCAAAGAACACAGTGGTAGGTTACTGGAGCCGCCACAGATCGCAGCACAGTAAGGGGACGTCACAGCAGGGGTCACTCCATGAGGCCAGAGCTTTAAACTGTCACAAAATATGACAGAACCTATATGTAGAGCCCCTCCCGAATGATTGGAGAGGGTGTCGGCAGTAATTTTGCGTTGAAGTCTCTGATCATTTTGCCCTTCCTTTCATCCGTCAGTGTCTGCTTTCAATCGGTCAATAATCCATCAGTATCGCTAAGGCCAAAAACAAACAGGAGTTGATCCAAAACAGAGATGACCAGTATATTTGCATGTCTTCTATGTTCTGTATCCACTTCTGCTTTTGGCTAGACAATCCTGATCCTTCCCATTCTTTCCGAGAGGTGAAAAGAAGGGGAAAACCAAACATAGTGGCAACGTCATGGAATGGTGAGGGGGGAAACAGCATTAGGAAGCCACAGGGTGTTCCAGTGAAACAGCGGTCACTTGGCAGCAGCATGAGTAGGCCACAGAGGGCCACAATGACAATTTCTGGAGGTGGCAGCAACATCAGGAGCCCACAAAGTGGCACAATGACACAGTGTGGAGATGACATCATCAACAGCAGCAGCATGAGGTCAAAGAGTGGCGCAATGCCTCAACCCCCCCCCCCCCCACACACCACACACCTTTCCACAGCAGCCGTGGCAGTAGTACGTGAGCGTTGAGGAACCCCCCGGTCAGACCTGTCAGAGGAGGGACGATGCCGCACATAGGCAGTGGCCAACTGACTACGGAGGATTTCTCTATAGTATTTTAATTTGTCCTCCCCTCTCACAGCTGGGAAAAAGGCTCCCATTTTGGACCGGTAGCGAGGGTCCAAAAGGGTGGAGAGCCAGAAGTCATCCCTCTCCTGCCGGATGGTGACTATTTCAGCTGTGTCATCACTAGCCAGCAAAACAGCATGCGCAGGCCATCTGCACAAGTGACTCCGAGGGACTTCCCTGCCTTCAGTCTCCACTGTAAATACTAAACCACGGTGCTTGCTGATCATCTGCCCGTCTTCCTAACTCCATCTACTTCCTCCAGGCGCTACCCTGCTTCTCCTCTCCTGTCACCTGGTTTAAAAAAAACACTCATCTTCGCCAGACAGATGCATCTTCTGCTCCAATGTCCTCCTCCTCCTCCTCCAGTTCCAGTCCCCACCAGACCTCAAATGGCCGCAGATGTAGTCGCCCCACGTCTCCAGTCCCCTGACCAAGACAGATTTTTCAGCATCTGTTCCAGGACATGAAGCAGTGGAAGACATTATCATCCCGTAGTCCTGGCGACTGTACAAATATCGTGTCCTCTCAAATGCCATCCATCAAACGGCAGGTGTCGAACGCATGAGCTGCCACTGGCTGACAATCAAAGTTTACACAGTGAGTACTCCTGTCCGCCTGGATCATAAAAAATCGTTAAAGGCCTTTCATCTCTGTATCATACTGTCGTCAACATGTGCAGGCTGGAGTTTCCAACGGGTGGAAACATCGCATATCAACGTTGTTGAGGGGAGGCTGTTCTGCCGCTGCAATTCGAGAAGGTTGTGCCAGCTTTTAGGAATGGATGAATGTGCATGCACAGTTTCGCTGCCATTTCAGAAATTTTCTGAAGAGTCGGTGGAGACTTCATGGAACTTATCACGAACCATATTGAACACGTGCGAGATGCGGAGAAAGCCACACATCGATTTCTTGCTGCATGTACGCGGAGACAGTTTCCTCCCCCTGTTGTGCCGTCGTTCGCCGAGGCAGAGCCAGGTGTAGGAACTGCGATGACACCGCAGTGCCCTACACATTTGGTATGATGTAGGCATACTTGTTGGATGCTGAGATGTGGTGTTGGTGGAGGAGGATACGGACATTGGCGCAGGAGCCGCAGTTTGAAACGTGGAGAGAAAGCGCGTCACCTGTCCAAGTTGTTGGCGTGTGGCTGGGCAGAAAGCAGCATTCACGCCAGTGGGGCCGTAAAGGACATGTACTGCCCTGACGTAGTTACAGCTGCACACGTCCGCGCTAGCCGAGCAACCTTGGAACAAACCGATTTTTTAAAGCTCAGGACTGGCCCACCCTCTGTTTTCTACATATTTGTGAAGGGCCGGTACTGCCATTTTTGGAAAAATAAATTAACGGCTTGGAACTCTCCACCTCGGCTCGGCAAACAGCCATTAATCTCTCTAACGTGCAGAGTCCACCCATTTGGTAAAGGAGTGACTGCATATCCAACAACTTGGACATGAGCACAGATCAGCTTCTGCACCTTAGGAAGGTTGGAACGCATACTGTTGCTCTCTTTGCAATTGCCGTCGTTGAACCTGACTGCTGGCGCCATGAGTAGCGAGGAGCAGGAGCATCTGGACCAGGAATGATGGCAAAGAGAAACAGCTGGCCGCTCTGAAGAGGTGGTGGGCCTTGACTAGCTGCAATGGCCTGCGTGCCACTCCGGGTGCTGCCACTGCTGCCGTGGCGGCCAAGGATGGACCACCACATCTGAGGCCACTTTCTCCCAGGCCCAGGCCACCTGGATGGTGACGCTGCATGTGTTGACGCAGGGCCATGGTGCCAACGTTAGCTCCCTTCCACCTTTTCACTTTCTGCCCAAAAATTCTATACATATACCCATTTCGGCTCCCCCGGTGCTTACAAAGAATCCCAAAAACCGCTAGTAGCTGTTTTTAACCCCAACGCTCCGCACTGAGTAAACTTACACTGCCGCTGCCCCCCTGACCCCTTCCGCATTTCTTGGACCTGTAAAGGGGGGTTTTTTACCTGGGCCGCTTCTCCTGCCCTCGCACTGCTGTTACCCTCTGACTCAGGGGCCACACAACCCATTTTTCTGGCTGCTCTTTGCCTGGGGCGTAAGTTTACCTCTCTTTTCCTGACGATGATGAAGCCCCTTTTTTCCCCTCACCCGGCTCAAAAGTCGGGCGGCTACATCATCATCGATTATTTTTTCATCTTCCTTTCGTTCCCCTTTAAAAAGGTCTTGGTATGCAAGGCCCCCCCACAAAAATACCCCCCTGCCATCTCCACCTATACTTTGCCCCTCTGCAAGAAGCAGGGGGTATTTGGCCCCCAAATTTCATCGCTGCCAAGTAGGCTGTCGCCCCCTAAAATTTTTCATCCCCTGGGGAAAAGTGGCGCGAGCCAACCCATATAGATCTCTGGCTGAGGGGAAACCGGGTGGGACAGGGCGGTTTTAGGACAAATGGGGGCCGCTGACCCGCCCCCGGGATGCCAACTAAGGGTTTTGTCTGACGTTCCCAAAACCACCTGGCTGGGGGTTTTCAATGCACCGGGGGGGAAGTGGGTACCATCAACCAATCAAGGCCCTTGGGTTTCTGGTTTTTAAAACACCCGCTAGATGAAAACCCGGAAGTTCGGCCACGAGTGACCCCTCTGCGCGTCCCCCCTTTCTGGCTGCACATTGCTTTTGGGCTCGAGGAATGTTTGTGCCACTGCCACTCCCCATGTGAAGAGCCTGCCACCTCTCTTTACAACTGTTTGTTCTAAAATGCAGACACTGTTTTTATGAAGAATCTGTATATAAAATAACACACTGTATTTGACCCCAAAGAACCCACTAAAAAGCTTGGGTAAACCCCCTTGGGTATAAATTCGCTTCACAAAAGGGCCCGGAAAAATTTTTTTGATGTCTGTTTAAAAACTTGTTTAAAATTTGCTGAATAGAAAATCGCAAAAAGGGTTTAAATTAATTCAATTGAATTATGCTACAGGCAAATTTTTTCTTTTGGTGTTGAAAAAAACACCGTTTTTTTCAACCCCGACAGGGAAAAAACACTTAATTAACCCCAAAACTAAATTGGCAAAAGAAATGACTGCCAAAAATTACCGCTTTGTACTGAAAAAAACGACGTTATTTACTGACCAAACAGCAAAAAACGCTTAATTAACCCCTTCCCACTTTGGGACTATCATACCCCTAGCCGAAGGATTTTCCCGCAAATGAGTACATACTCCTGGATCGCGCAGTTTTGGGGGGGCAAGCCCGCACACGGACAGGGAACCAGGGGTTTAAAAATTACCGCGGCTTCATGCCGCCACCCCCCCCCCGAATGAGCTGCGGCCGGGGGTTGAAAAACCTTTTCAATCGCGACCTTTCAGGAACGAAAAAGAAACCGCGGTAGGGAGGAGCCCTCCCCTCCATTGGCCAGCAACGGGGAAATGCCCACTCGCGGGGTCTCTTACCCACCCCCCCGGATGCTTTTTGAAAGCACCCGGGGATCGTGACATCCCCCCAAGCCCCAAGCATTGGGGGCAGGTGATGCTTTTACCATGGCGACCTGTACACAGCAACAACGCGGGTTAACATCCCCCAGGAACGCAATCGATATTGCTTTACAGATCCCCACTGAGGAAAAGTAAAAAATTTAAAAGTAAAAAAAAAAAAAAAGTAAAAAAAGTAAAACACAAACACAAAAAATAAATTTAAAATCCCCTTTTTCTTTTCCCCCTTTACAAACGCCAGGCCCCCAAAAAAGACAAAAATAAAGTAAGTACACATATTTGGTAATGGGCCCCTAAAGACCCACCCTATAAATTTGTCATATTTCTTTTAAACCGTACGGTGAAAAGCTGTTTAAAAAAAAAAAAACAAAAAACAGCCCAAATTGCGATTTTTTTTCACCTCGGGACATAAAAAGGGAAAAAAAAGCGATAATTATACCAATTAAAACGTTTTTTTCATCCCACAAAAAAAAAAAACATCCTTAACGTTCTCTGTATACGAAAAATAAAAAATTAGGGCTCTCAGAAACAGTGATGCATAAATAATGTTTTAAACACAATAAAACACTTTTTTTAAAGGTGCTTAAAATAAAAAAAAATCTGTATAAGTTGGGTATGCCATAACGAATCGACCCAGAGAGAAAGAAAAATTTGGTCATGGATACTGCACGGTGAGCGCTGTTAAAAAAAAAAAATGAAAAACACTACTAGGATTGCAGTATTTTCTTCACCCTGCCTTCCAAAAAACGGATTTAAAACTGATCAAAAAGTCTTGTCCCCCCAAAAATGATATCAATAGAAACGTCTCACCCATCCCGCAAAAAAACAAGCCCCTACACAGCTCTGTACACAGAAAAATAAAAAAGTTAATGGCTCTCAGACATGGAGATTCAAAAACGGTTTTTCCTTTTTTGAATAAAAGTGTTTTTATTGTGTAAAAGCATTAAAACTTAAAAAAATATACAAATTGGGTATCGCTGTAATCTATAACCTCTGATTAATACTAGCATGTCATTTAATACTGCACGGTGACCGCAAATAAAAAAATAAAAATAAAAAACACACCAGGAATGTTTATTTTTCTCAAAATGCCTCCCCAAAAACCAATAAAAAAGTGATCAAAGCATCTTATGCACCCCCATTAATGGTACTATTAAAAACGTCAACTCATTCCGCAAAAAACAAGCCCATAATCAGCTCCGAATACAGAAAACTGAAAAAGTTATGGCTGTCAGAATAAGACAACATAAAAAACGCAATTTTTTATAGACCTATTTCTTTTGGTGTAAAAATAATAAAACAAAAAAAAACTATATAAAATTTATATAATTGCAATTGTACCAACTCCCATAGTAAATTTATCACGTCATTTACACTGCACGGCGAACGCTGTAAAATTTAAGCCCAAAAAACAATGACCGAACTGCGTTTTTACCCCCCATTTTCATGGCCCAATGCAAAAAAAAAACTATGGAAAACCCGTGCGCCCAAAATGAACAAAACACCCCTAGATGAGATCCCTGAGGGAATCCAAAATGGAGCAACTTCTGGAAGGTTTCACCTGTTCTGGTACTTTGGGGCTTTGCAAATGCGTCATGGCCCCACCAAAATCTGCGTTCCAAAAGCCAATTAACACTCCCCTCCCTTATATGCCCTGCCATGCGCCCAAACGACAGTTTACACCCACATGTAGGGTATTGCTGAACTTGGAAGAAATTGCGTAACAAAATTTTGGGGACTTCTTACCAGGATTCCTTGTTACAAAATTAAACCCTTTTTCCCGCTAAAATCTATATACCCCTAACACCTGATATATTCCTTAAGGGGTTAGTTCCCAATATGGGGTCTTTTAAGGGGAGTTTATTAAGTTTTAGCACCTTAGCTTTGTCTGCGCCAACCTGAAATGGCGCCTAAAATAAAATCGTAATGAAAAAAAGATACCTCAGAGCCAGTAGGTGCTCCTCCTATTCTGGGGCTTGTGGTTAAGCCAAATAGTGCACCAGAGCCACATATGGGATATCAATGAAAACTGCAGAATCTGGGGAATCAATATTAAGTTGCATTTCTCTGATCACACTTACCGTTTTCTTGTGAATAATGGATAAAAATTAAAAATCTGCAAAAAAGTGAAATTTCACCTCCACTTTGCTTTAAATTCATGTGACACACCTAATGGGTAAAAAAAACTTCCTAGATGCTGTTTTGAATACTTTTTAAAGGGGGGTAAATTTTTTTAGATAAAGTCCTTTATGGGGGTACCTAACCTACAGGCCAATGAAAGTCACGATAGAACTGGACTGGTCCCTAAAAATATGTATATTGCTAATTTTCTTGAAAATGTGAAAATTACTACTGAATTTCGAAGCCCCTTAATGACGTTAAAAAAAAGACATTTAAAAAATGAAACCAACCTACAGTAGACATATGGGGCATAAACTATTTTGAGTGGAACAACTCTGTCTTACATGCAGAAATTTTTGAAGTTTGAAATTGGTAAGTTTTTCAAATTTTTCACGATACTTTGATATTTTTCACAAATAAACAAGCATTTTTTGGACCAAAATTTCTTACTATCTAAAAGCTCAATGTGTCACGAGAAACACTCTCTGAATCACATGGATAGGTTAAAGTGTCAAAAAGTTATTCTCACATAAAATGACACATGACAGATTTAAAAAATGGGGCTCTGTCAGAGAGGCCAAAACTGGCTCTGGCGGAAAGGGGTTAACCTTCGGATACGAATTATGCTACAGGCAAAATTTCTTCTTTGTCGTTGAAAAACACAGTTTCTTTTACTGACTACAACAGCAGAAAAATGCTTAATTAACCCTTGGATCTAAATTGCGCAAAAAGAAATGAGCTGCCAAAAATTACCAGCTTTGTAGCATGTTAAAACGAGGTGTATTTTACTGACCACAACAGCAGAAAAATGTTTAATTAACCTTCGGATATGATTTATGTTACAGGCAAAATTTCTTCTTTAGCGTTTAAACAAACTCCTTTCTTTTACTGGCTACAATAGCACAAAGACGTTTAAGTAGCCCTTGGATATAAATTGCGCAAAATACATAAGCAGTCAAAAATTAACTGGTATTTGGATTGTAAAAACGCTGTTTCTTTAACTAAAATACAACAGCACAACAGGCTTAGATAACCCTTGGATATTCAATGTGCTCAAGAACTGAGCAGATAGCATTAAAATGTATATGCAGCTGAATTGGACGCACACTGGACTTCAATTCCAATACCCATAAAATCAAAATTAGAACGTAAGAGAAGTAGTCTATGAGACAAGCTGTGACACCCCCCCAAAAAAAACGCTGTATAAAAGTTAGTTCTTTAGTATGAGATATCATGAGGAGCAGCAGCTTCCCTACACAGTATAGTGAAAGCAGTGTGAACTGCCAGCGTCACACCCGAACTTATATAGTGCGGTGAGGTCACAGAATCCCGCCGGTTTCTGATTGGCTTCATCTCTGCACATGTCATTTAGGCTACTCCTTTTTTCCTCCCAGACTTCTTTGCCCCATGTAACGCCATGTGCTCGCAGCCTTTTTAATCAATTAAAAACACGCTTCGTTCCCCGCGAATCACCCCAAACTTCGACTTTGTTTCAAAATCAAAGTTTCCTGAAATTCTAAACGAATTCCACTTCGTTAGAATCGTTTCGCCCACCCTTAGTTATATGGTTTAAAATATGGCGGCCTTCGAAACCACTGAAAACAGCGAAAATTTACTATAGAATGTATAACAAAATATGCTACAACAGAGATCTTGCGGCAAACAGACACATGGACCTGCAGTAAGAGTATTTAAAATGTTATATGGATTAATATGGCGGCCTTCGCACCACTGACAACAGCGTAATTTACTATAAAATATTTATAACACAAAAATGCGTACAACTGAGCTCTGGGGCGCCAAACAGACGCACGGACTGCAATAAGGGGTTTTTTAAATGTTATATGGATTAATATTGCGGCCTTCGCACCACTGACAAAAGCCGTAATTTACTTTAAATAATTATGTCTAACACAGTACGAGTACAACTGAGCTCTTTGCGGCAAGCAGACGCATGGACTTCAATAAAACTATTTAAAAGTTATAGGGATAAGTTATGCCGGTTTTTGGGAACACTTGTACAGGGAATTGCAAAAACTGAAAAAACAGGGACAATTTCAAACCCCCTATCGAGGTCTGCTGGCCAAAAAAGTGGTAAAAGACAAAGCTTTCAATTCAAGGTCACAGAACACACTGAGCTGCACAAAATGTCCCTTCATTTCCAATGTCTCTCCTCCTGACACCCACCCACCCCCCCCCCTCCCAGCATACCACCTCCCTCCTCCGCATGCCCCGCAGCTAAACACACCATTAGATATTTTTAATAATTTCTCTCACTAAATAAGAAGAAAAATTCTCTAATCTAACTGTATTCTAAGCTATAGCTATGTGGATGGTTTCTTCTAATAAGAAGAGACTATCTCTCAGAGCTGTTAGAACAGCTATTGGTTTAAATGCAGACACGTCCTGCTGTGAAGTGTCAAAGACAGAAAATGAGCTGAACAGGAAATGCAGTTCCATAGATAAAACGAGGTCACGTGATTTTTGCAGCCAATGAGATCCATACACCTCAAAATGGTGACGTTGTACATCCTCCTCACCCCCCTCTATCCTCGGAGCTGATTGGCTGTCAGCCAAAATTACAGGAAACACTGAAAATGGCGCGATAGTAATAGATTATCTGTAAGATTGTCACCTAAACTATCACGTGATCGAAAATTAACGATAAGCCCAAAAACCGTGCCGATTTCAACTTTTGGTGATAACATCACTTATCCCTACTTATTACCCATAACAATACATTTTGCTATACATTTCCCCAGAGTATACTTAAAGCTCTCCCATTTGGCTTCTACATTACTATATGCTTCTAGCTGCTCCCAGTCTATGTCCTGTATTGTGTCCCTCAATAAGGTGAAATTGGCCTTTTTAAAATTAAATGTTTATGCCCTCCCACTCTGTTTTTCTTTTTTTCAGTTTACACTAAAATGAATTATATTGTGGTCACTGTTACCTAGATTTTCAGAAACTGTGACCGCTCCATCAAGTTCTAATTTGTTAGAAATTATCCAATAGAGCATCACTTCTAATGGGATCCTCCACAAACTACCCCATAAAATTATCCTTTAACAGATTGAAGAACTTCCTTCCCTTTTCACTTGATGCAGAACCGTGGCCCCAGTCAATGCCTGGGTAATTAAAGTCACCCATTATAACCACTTTACTCACTTGTGCTGCCCGCGCCATTTGATTATGCACCTGTTCTTCTATCTCCTCAGTGATGTTCGGGGGTCTATAGATTATGCTAAAAATATTTTTTTCCGCATTAACCCCTCCTTGTATTTCCACCACAATGTTTCCACATCTTTAGCAACTTCAGCCTCTATTTCCTCTTTCACATTTGTCTCATATCACTCCTTACATACAGACACACTCCTACTCCCCTCCTGTTTGCTCTGTCCTTCCTAAATAGATTAAAACCTTGAAGGTTGACAGCCCAATCATGTGAGGAGTCCAGCCATGTTTCAGCAATGACAACCACATCAATCTGCTTCTCTACAACTAGTGCCTCAAGCTCCCCCATTTTGGTTGTTAGACTTCTGACATTTGTGAATAAACATTTTACATTCCCTTCCAGTTTTAAACCTTCCATCAACGGTATGGGATTATATCTAACACGTTCATTAGACACGTTTACACTTTCCGTCAACAGTATGGGATCATACATTATCCATTCAGTAGACAGCATGGGATTAAACATAACCCATTCAGATGACAGCATGATATTATACATCTCTCTCTTTTGGTAGATGTCATGGGTTTATACATTAGACCTTTAGTAGACAGCATGTGATTATATATTACACATAGAGATGGGCGAATTTCTCAAAATTGTGATTTGCCAAGTTTGCTGAATTTTCTGGCAAAATTCTTTTTGACCTGAATTTATTCGCGGCGAATCGCGTTAAAAAACAGCTATTTCCTGGCTGCAGAGAGCCTGTAGGGTGTTGTAGAACATTGTGTCATGCTCAAATATGCATAGGGAGCTTAGTTTGGTCTTCATGCAATGCTGTGTTTTAGTATGACACACAGATAACGGCCGCCGCTCTTAGAATCACTTCACACTTCACTTCTCTGGGCAGTTACAGGGGCAAAACTGACAAATAACTGAAGTGGGAACTCAGCCTGACAAGGTAATGTCAGCGCCAGCTGGAAAGAACCGAGTTGAGAGCCAGATCCACTATAAAAAATAATAAAATTTTTATTTATATAGTCCCAAACATATTCCGCAGCACTTACATATAGAGGGTATGAGCACAGAAAAAACCAGACTTTAAACATTATAAAAAAACTCACTTACAAATCAGCCCACAAGTGTGAGGGTCCTTCTCGCAAAGCTTACAATCTATTAGGTGTATGGGTAAAACAAAGGGTGAAAAGTTCTTTTTTTTACAATGGTCCAGCCATGTTACATAAAAAAAGGGGGATATAACATAAAAAAGTGGATGAACAGCCATCCCAACCATACATCTATATACAGATAAGTGCCTGTGGGTGCCAAAGTGCAGGAAGTGATGAATGTGTGCCTGATCACATTGGGTAACAAAGAACGCAGTAGTAGGTTCCTGGAGCAGGCAGAGGTCGCAGCACAGTAAGGGGACGTCACAGCTGGGGTCACCCTGCGAGGCCACAGCTTCCGGTGTCATTTAGCGGCCGTGTGTTGACCACACACTAGGTCATACACTTTCTCCCAGATGACACCTGACAACCCCAGCAAAGAGTCGGTGCATCCGTTAGACACAACCTTCAGTTGTCATTGCCCGGGAGCTTGTCAGGGGCCCTCACCTGTCCTCACCAGCCTCTGTTCCGTTCTGTTCCCATAGCCAGAGAATTACTTTGTGCTATGGCCTCTGCGTCACTATACAGTGAGGACAAACTATTTGAAGACAGTGGGCAGCAAAGAGGTGAGGAAGACATCTGCTGCTTCTTGCAGAAGCAGGCAAGTAGTGATGAGGAGAGTGGCATGGGGGTTTATGTTTGCGAGCGGTCAGGCTCTGTAAGCGACAGTTTAGAAACCGTGAGAGGCAGCGGTGTCCCAGGCAAACATAATCGAGTAGCCGATCGCACTTTGGAGCCGGGGAATGCAGCAAGGCTGGAACAAGGTATTCTGGTGCCCTATTTAAACATGGCATAAAGTGCCCCCCAAATGGAAAATTCAGCCCACTCCAAGCCTCCTGCACCCCCTTTTCTGCCTGGGATGAAGTGGCGCTCTAGGCGGTCGCCTACCTTCGACTACCCATCGTCCCGCACCTGGAAGCAAGGAATTCATTATTATCATCGGGAGAAGAGAGCAGCAGCTTGCGCATCAAGCAGTGGCGGAGCCCGCAAGTCGGTAGTGTGGCCGTGAGTAAGCAGGGAGGCAGCAGTGCGAAGTCGAGGGCCAAATGGCCACGATTTAGACCGCCTACTTTTAAGGTCCCAGAAAGTAGCAGTGCAGGGGCTCACCGACGCAGCAGCGGTAACAGTCAGTAAGTGCAGAGCATTGGTGGTAATATCACCTACTCGGCGGTGTGGCAGTTTTTTGACAAGACACCAGAAGAGGCGAGCATGGCTTTAAGTAGAATCTGTGAGCAGAAAGTAAATTGTGACCAGGGACCTAACGTTGGCTCAACAGCCCTGCATCAACCTGCAGTGTCATCATACAATGGCCTGGGAGAAACGTGTATCAGATGTGTGGTGGTCCATCCTGCAACACCCAGTGGCACGCCTCCCATTTCATGCAGTCAAAGCTCCACCACCTCTGCCGAAGACAACTGCCTGTCTTTCACATTTCAAAACCTTTTAAAGATGCTCCTGCTCCTGGGCCCACTCAGGGGGTTGCCAGCAGTCGTTAAACCAAGAAAATTTCCCCAAGAAACAGCAGAAATTGGGCGCTAGCCATCCCTAAATGCAGAAGCTGACCTGCCCCCTGTCCAAGTTGGGGGAAATTTGCGTCCCCCCCTTTTTTAAAGGGGGTGGACTATGAAACCATTAAAGGAACGGAACGGGGGATTTTGGGCTGAAACTTAACGCTTTCTACTTTCCCAAAGGGCACACCCCTTTGAGCTGAAAGAAAAAGAAAACTTTTAAACAAGAAAAACAGAGAGAAATCTAGAACAGGGGAAAACGGGGAGAAAACAAATGAACAGGGCAAACAGGGAAAAAATTCATGAACAGGGCAAAACGGGGAAAAAATATAATGGGGCAAAACGGGTTGAAATTGATGAACAGGGCAAAACGGAAAGAAATTAAATGAACAGGGGCAAAGGGAGAAATCTATGAACAGGGCAAACAGGGAGAAATCGATAAACCCAAGAAAGGCCATTAATATTTTTTGAAAAACTAAGGGGACGGGGATCCACTGTGAAATTTGTTTATGGTCAGCCAGGGGGCAGCTTTTGTGGGAAAACCTGCCGTTTCCAGAGACCTTTTTAGGAGGCCCACGTTATTTAATCAGGGGCCAGGATTTTTGGGGAAAGAAAAACCCGTAAAATTCCACTGCTTCATGTCTTGGAACAAAATCCCGCAAAATCTGCGGGGGGCCCAGGGGACGGGAGACTTGGCGATTTACACCCTAAATTGCCACATGGGGCCCCCTTTTTGGGGGCTGACGGGAGAGGAGGAAGAAAATTGGAGCAAAAAGCAGTGTCTGGCGAAATGAATTTTTTTTTAATTCAGGCAACAGGAGAGGAGCAGAGCAGCCAAAGGGATTGGGAAACTGAGGAAGATAAACCCAAAACACACCAGGGCATTATACAGGGGAAAGGATGGGGGGCGGGGGAATCCCCAAGGCACTTGCAAAAGGGCCCGGCTGCATGCTGATTTACTGGCTAGTGACAGCGGATTGTCATAAATCTGGCAAAAAACGATTTTGGCTCCCCACCCTCTTGAACCCTCGTTACCAAACCCAAAGGGGGGCATTTTTAAACCTGCCAAAAACCAAAGGGACCACTAAATACAAATAGGGGACACCCTTATGAAAGTTTTTTGGGCCCCCGCTGCCTATCTGTTTCCACCCACCCATCCTCAGCGGGTTTGGGCCGGGGTTATTTCATCAGCCCCTCCTGTCCCAAATTGCCACGTCTGATTTGGGGTGAGGGGGGGTTGGGAGCATCCCCAAAGCTCCCCCACAGCAACCTGAGTCTGGAGTTTTTTGATGAGCAGCTTTTTTCACCCCCTAGGGGATTTAGGAAACCCACCAGCAGCAGCCCCCCTGGGTTTTTTTTGGCTACCTTGCCTCAGTTACTATTCTGATGCTGCCCAAACCCGCCTGGGTCCTGACTTTTGCGCCAGCTGCTCCTTCAACCACCCCCCATCTTTTCCAGGGATTGGGGATTGACAAACCTACCTCCTCAATCTTCCCTGGGCTTCTTGAGCCTTCTATGTTTCTGCAACCTCCCACTCAGGTCTCCTCATGCTGCTGCATCAAGGCCAGGGTATTGGGCACCATGTCACCCCCTCTGGCTTATTTTTGGGTTCTTGCCACCCCCCCTTTATTAAAGTCACTTAGCCCGCCCCCCCCTCAAAATTTCAAAATTGGGCCCTCTCCAGCTTGAGCTGCCGCAAAACCCCCACACTGTACTTGGGGCCAGTCCTTTTGGGCCCAATCATGCTGCTGCCACCTTCAAATCATCATTTGCTACTCCGGGCCTACTCATGCTGCGCCAAACTGACCACCCCTCTCATCGACCCACCCTTAGTTTTCTAATGTTTGTTTCCACCCTCCACCACCTATGACATTGCCACTTTTTTGGTTTTTTCCCCCCTTATTTTAACGTCACAAGGAATGAAAAGGGGAAAACACAACCGATTGTTTTTTTTGAAACCCCAAGGCTAGTTTGACATTGCACAGATTGCCCCAAAAGAGTGGGAACCACAACGGGAGGGGAACAAAACACAGAACACATGCAAATATTCCATTGACTTATTTTTGGGGATCAACCCGTTTCTTTTTGGCTTTAAAAAGGAGGGATTTTCACCAACAAAGTGGTCACTGAAGGGATCAAAGGAATGGCAAAAGATTATGTAAGCAAAATTACTGAACCCCCTCCACTCTTTTGGGGGGGGCTCACAGAACACATTTAACAGAATCACCTCAAAAAATAAAAAAAAAACTGTTTGCCACAACAGAAATACCCCAAAAGACGGAGTGGCTGGTTTTTGAGATGTTGTAGGGGAAATACCAAACACGGACTTGACACAGAATTCAAACACAAAAAGTGAAAAAATTAAACCCTTTTGGCCACGATTAAAAATACCCCCACCGGGTCTAAAGTTGATATATTTCAGGCGTGTATGTGGCAGAAATACACACACCGTGTATTTGACTCAAATTTCCCCACAAAACAAGAGGAGAAACTAACCCTTGGGTATAAAATACCCTACAGAAAATGCAAACATATATGGGGCAAATAAATACACACACTCTGTATTTTAATCCAAATTATACCACAATCAAGAGGTTAAATTAAGCCTTGGGTATAAAATACCATACTGAAAAACCAGATAAAAATTGAGGCATATATGGAGCAAATAACTACACACACCCTGTACTTTAGTCCAAATTAACCCCCAATCAAGAGGTTAAATAACCCTTGGAAAAAATACCCTACGAAAAACCCAATGGAATTGAGGCATGAGGGGGCAGAAGTATACCCCCCGGGACTTTAGGGAAATACCCCACAAAAAAAAATAAAAAAATAACGCTGGTTGAGAAACAATGTGTTTTGACAAAAACTTTTTAAGGTCTTTCACTCCAGTAGCTGAAAAAACGAGTTTCTTTGCTAAAGATGTAATAAAGACAGCAGCAATAGAAAAATAACGCTGGTTGTGTAGTGTTTAAAACACAAACTTGAAAAGGGCTTTACTCAATAGTTGAAAAAACGATTTTTTTTCAAAAGAGGCAATATAGGCAGCAGCCAATACCTAACAGGCCCCACAGTGAAAAGTGTGAGAATTTAAGTTGACGTCCTATTTTTAGGCCCGGACGTACGAACCCGGGCCGCTTTATTTTCTTTATGTCTACACATTCATTAGGGGGTTCCTTCTTCCTCCCACAGTTCTCCCCCATGCACGCCAAGTGCCGCGGCCATTTTAGGAAAAAAAAAACCTTTGTTCTGCGAGGACCATAAAATTCGGCCGTGCAGAACCGAAAATTTTTCCTGAAATTAAATGAATTTCCCCTCGTTTTTTAATGGCACGAGAATTACATAGATTTGTGGCACCAATCTTTAGTGCGGTTTGCAACACATGGACCCTTTCCACTGGTCTACCCCCCCCCCACTCCACTTTTCCACCCACCAATAAGTCGCCCACCCTAACCTATCTACCCCTTCATTTTTTTGTTTTCCTCCTTCTCATCCTAATTTAAAAAACTCCCGCACCCCTTCTAGAATTCTCTCCCCCCCAAGCAAACGCCTTCCATTTAGGTCAATTTATCTGTAGAAAACAGATTGTACCCCAAGAAAAATCACCCAGTCCAAGAACCCAAACCCTTCTGCCCAAAACCCCAAAATTTCAGCCTGCATTTAAACCCCGAGCCCAAAAGTTTGTTTCCTGCATGCACATGGCACAGGCAGAATTTCCCGAGAACCCTGGCACCAGGGGGAACACAAACCATTCTTGAGCATCCCTGGGCGCAATTATTCACCGTCTTCGATTTTAGAATCCAACAACTCTAACTGCTTTTCCTAACCTGCATTCCCATCTCCCGCACTATTTTGGGTGCACTTCTGGGTCAAGAACAGCAGTGTCCACTAGGGGTGCCATTCGAGCTGATTCCCCGGGATTATCACCCCAAATTGGCAGTTTTGCTAGTAATCTCAGGAGGAAAGTGGCCCCTTTTCTGTACCCCTAGAAATCCCCTAGCTACATAACCCACTCATGGCTCCTCCTGCTCACCAATACTCCACCCTCAAAAATGTAGAACACTAACTTTTTGCCAGTGAGAAACAAACTCCTCCATCATTGTCAACGCCCCATGTTGCATTTTGCCCCTTCTAGATCTAAAAGCGACTATCAGAGTACAAATGCTCAACTGCCACAGCGTATTCACCCGAACCTCTTTTTCCATAGTGCATACAATGGAATTGGCACTGGTGAAAATGGGCCCTGATGCGTCCATTTCCCGTGTAACACAATGAAGATTAAAAAAAGAAAAGGGTTAATTTGAAAAAGTAATAAAATTTTTTTAAATTACCATTTTTTTTACTCCGGTTTTTTTAAATCATACTCTGTTACCCTTTACTCTGTAACCCAAACTCCAAAAAACCCAAACCCTTTGGGGTTGTTGCAGGGATTTATACCTCTTTACACAAGCCAACCCCTCCCCCAGTCAGGTGCACCACAGGGCCTGGCAAACACAACACGAAACACAGTCCTTGGGGAAACACCACAGGGGACTACAATAGAAGGGGAAAAAGTGCCCTTTAGAATGTGTCATAGTTAAAGAACAAGCTGCAATGGAAAACAATTTGCACAACAATTGCCACTCAACCATCCCCAAATTCTCAGATTTTTTAAACTCCCTCTGTTTACCTGTGAACCAGCTCGAGAAGCCAAAGGCCCTAATCTGTGCATCATGCAGTTCCATTTTCTGCTTCATTGTTGGACTTGCATTTCAGTTTAGCTGTAGCTGGGAGTGCTGCAAATCTTGCTCTAATTTAATTGCACATCTGAGTGTTGTCTTTGAAAGGTTTTTTTGGGGACTCTGGGGCAGAACTATCGTATTTAATATAGTCCCGAGCTGTTTTTTATTGATTAAAGGTTTGACATTACGTTGCTATCGACATCGGGCGAGGTCGATAGTCGGGGCCATCCGCAAATATTCATGTGATGAAATAATCGCCAAAGACCTTAAATCATGGGGGGAGCAACAACACCTTCTTCTTTCACCCAAACAAGGGGGGAAAGTGGAATAAAAATCCAAACGTCAAAAGGGAAATTTTTTCATCTTTGGGAACACACTTTGGTTTTAAAAGCCACGAAAAAAAATCACAGACCATTCACATCCCGTCTTGTACCCCAGCAACCCTTAAATCTGCATCACCCCACAAATTAAAAAGTGCCAGAAGGCAGATTTTTGAACCATCATTTTTTCTTGAACTGGACTTTTACTATCCCGTCAGGGGGCGCAGCAGACCCTTAAAAACCCTTCCTGACCCCCAGATTAAAAATTTTCCAAAAAAAGGTTTTTTCAACCACCATTTTAGTTTCACCCCGACATTTACTATACCTTCCGGGCACAGAGGCCCCCAAACCCTGCATGACCCCCAAATTTAAAAAATGCCCGGGAAAAAAAAGTCTTTCAACCACCATTTAAGTTTCACTGTGACATATACAAAAACCCTGTCCTGAGCCACCGCAATGAGCCCCCAACCTGCAAAACCCCCAGATTAAAAAGTGCCGGAAAAAGGAGCTCATTCAATCCACCATTTTAGTTTGCACAACGTGGACATAGACTACCCCTGAACTGACCACAAGCATGAGTGCCAAAACCTGCATGACCCCCAGATAAAAAAGTGCCGTGAAAAAGAAGTCTTTCAGACCACCATTTTTAGTTTCACTGGAGCATTGACTATCCCTGTCCTGAGCAACACAATGAGCCCCGAAACCTGCATGACCACAGATTAAAAATTGCGCGGAAAAAGGAGTCCCCATTTCAACCACCATTATATTTCACTGGACATTGAGCTATACCTGTCCCTGGGCCACAGCATGATCCCCAAACCTGCATGACCCCCAGATAAAAAAGTGCTCTGCCCGGAAAAAGGAGTCTTTTAGAACCACCATATTGTTTTCAACGGACATTGAATATATCCTTCCTGGCCACAGCATAGCCCCCAAACCTGCCATGACCCCATAATAAAAAAGATGCCGGAAAAAAAGGAGTCCTTCAACCACCATTGTAGTTTCACTGACAATAAACTTCCCTGTCCATTGGGTAACCTCTTGCCCCTCCGTATGAGTGCGGACCAATTGACTTACCTAGGAAAATACCTGGTGGTTAACGCTCTCCTGTTCCACCTAGGTCCCTTTTTCTTTGGCATTCCTTTTTCTCATTTTATTTACTCAACGTGCTGGAGGAAATTGACTCTGTACTTTGTTCTCTGTCCGTGCTCCATACCCATGTCCTCTGAATAACCTACATCTGGTCAAAGTTTTTTCCTGTACCTCCCTTGTACAATCAAGGAACTTTTTTAAAATACCCAGCTATTTTTGTACATCAAGTTTTATTAAGTAGTTTAATTCAAGAAAACACATATTAAAATAGATGGAATCACCCACCATGGTCTTTGTTTCTCATATAAGAAATTTGTTATTAATGGGTTGTTTCGCCTTCTCAAATACAGTGGATTGTAAAGCGTATGTTAAAGATCCATGAGCAAAAACAAGTCATTATTATTGCAATATGTGTCCAGAAAACCGTGTCCTACACCTATTCCTGTTTTCTGACAGGCAAAGCACCATCACACCCTTGAGCCAACTCTTGAGACAATTGTGATGAACAAAATGACTGATAGAAAACAAAAATTTTTTTCATAGGACCTGTTAGACCTAGCTGCATGTCACAGCAGAATGCCCCCAATATTCAAAGCATGACCTTGAGACACTTTGGACAATTGTGAAGAACAAATGTCTGTTAGAAAACAAACATTTTTTTAGAATAGGAACTGGTAGTATTTGCTGCATTTCAAAGCAGCAATGACCCAAAAAATTATAAATAACGACTTCTCAGCCACTGTTAAAAATTGTGAGGGAGAAATACCACTTAAAGCCACAGTTCTGTGCCAAAGTGACCATTATTATTGCTGTATCTCACAGCAACATGACCCCAAAAAATAAAATTATGACTTCTCAGCCCTATTTAAAAATTGTGAGAGAGAAATGCACTTAAAAGCCACATTTCTCTCTTTTTTCAAAGGACCATGAATAATTGCTGTATCTCACAGCAACATGACCGCCAAAAAATTATAAATATGATTCTCAGGCCACTATTAAAAATTGTGATGGAGAAATGCCATCTTAGAAGACCACATTTCTGTTTCCAAAGGACCATAATAATAGCTGTATCTCACAGCAACAATGACCTCAAAACCATTGACAATGATAAAACTTCTAAATATAAATTGTGTAAATTTAATACGGTGTTGTCATGAAACCTTGCTTCTATTTTTACAGTCCCTCATCACAGCAAAACCAGCAAAATGGAACTGTTGGGAAAAGAGAATAAAACATTGCAGTACGACATGATCATTTTAAAAAAAAAAGTTTTTCAAAAGGAACCATTCATCTGTTTTGAAGAGGAATCTGAAGTAGACCACCGCAACTAGATCCTGGTGACCCTCTGGCAATTGGGGCCACAACATCATCAGAGATCCTGCTGATAAATCCTATTGAATGAAAGTCAAAACGATCCAAATTATCTGTGGAAAAATGCCGGATGCGTTTGTCCTGTAATGACTCCTCCACCTCCATCTGTGCTGAAGGTCCCGCTCAGAGTATACGCTGCTGCTGGCTAGACAACACCTCTAATGGCGTGGCCCATAGCCCATAAGTCCTATGATCCGGAACACATATACAAAAACACATCCCGGTGTTGAGACGCAGATAGTCGTCGCACCATGAATCTTAAGCTAGTCTACTGTTTGTTGGATGTGTGCCCCTGCCCATTGCAATGCATTGGTTGGAGTTTGGAAAAATCAAGATTGCCAGAGGTCACCCATTAGTGCTTCTGCCACCTTGCCTGCTGTCTGTCAGTTGCCGCTACGCAGCTTGGCACTCTTACTGCTGTCTACGGTCGCTGATGTTTGTTCCACCTTGACAATTGGGGAACGTGATAAGCAGACGCAACAGATGTCACCATTTGATCAATCAGCAAGTGACTCCATTTCCTGCATTTTACTCTCCTTTTTGGGTGGGTGGAAGGAAAGTGCTGAGTTTTGGTTTTGTACCCGGGGATCCTAGGAGGGGTAGGCCCACCCAATAACTGTTGTTCCATTTTTGATGGCCTTAATTCGCGAGAACATGTTTGGAGGAAATGGAAGCATCCCCAAGCACACATGTGAGATAAAGCCTTGAATTCCCAATAGCCTCTGGGTCGAGGAGCACTACAAACTGATCTTCCCATCTTCCCCCTCCGCCTCAAATTCGCGCCACACCTCTTTCCACAAGGCAGGACATCTGTAACTTCGTGTCTAGAATAACTCCTCCTCTTCCTCCGCTTCCTCCCGGCACAGCTTTCAACACAGCCCTGACTTGCCCTGAGAAGATGCAACCCTGAGCAAGCTGATGCGCCACCATTGCACTAGCCCTGGACCCCGAACCACTTGCCTAATGAAGACCGACTGAAAATTGTGAAACTGTCGGGCCTTTGTGGATTTTTTGACGGAGAGAAAGCTCTGTGTCCGAATCTGTGTCCGTCATCCTCCTCAGTCCTGGCGGGAACCTGTTGTTTCAGAGTGTCCAACGATCGTTCCAGAACTAAGATCTACCAAAGCTCAAGCTGACAAGGCATTGTCCCGCACTGAACCATTTTTGTGTCTTCTTCAAAACTGGCAAGGATGGTGTAGAGCTCTTTCATCTGGGGGGGGCGCTCCACTCTCCGGTGGATCAACACCCCAGGGTCTACCGGCACCGCTGCTCCCGCTGCTTTTTTCCAGCATGTGTCACTTCGTACTGCGTAATGGGCATGCGCTGCTGCCACAATCGCTGGAGCATGTGGAGGGTGGAATTCCATGGTGCGTGTTGCCACGACCAACTAAATGATGACGGTTTCTGACTGCGGGAGCTGCACGAGAGCGCTGACGCTCTGCAAGCGCAGCCTAGCGGAGACAACGCAGGGTGCGAACAGGCGGAAGTGCGATCTTAGACTTCGAGCCTTCCTCAGCAATGCAGTCCAGACACGGGGTATCTCTTTAGAAATTTCTGGACGAAAGGTGTCATGAACAATGTAGCCAAAGGCAAGGGATGTGCTCCAGACCCTACCGATCATAAGGGCGGCCAGCAGATTTCGCCCGTTATCGCGCACACCACCTTGCCTGCACAAGGTTCTAGGGCACCCAGCCAGCGCTCGCTATTCGTTGCGGAGTAGCCGTCACATGCTTCCTGAACTTGTGTGATTGGACGGTCCTCCAAGACAGATTAATTTCAACAACGGCCTGGTTTCTTCTCGGGCACGTGATGCACCAGATGGACCATGGGGGAAGAACCCTGCACAATCCTGCGGGGGGTTTTGGAAGAGCTGGCGCCTCCAGAGCCTGATAGCCACCGGTCGACCCCCCAGATACATCCACTCCAGCACACCCAGTGAGCCTGACACAGAGATATAGAGCGGCCTTGGGGCCGTGCTTTACTAGTCCATGTGTCGGTGGTCAGATGGACTTATCCGGCCACAATGCAGACAACCAACGCGCTTGAATTATTTAGATGACACGTGGCTACAGTCCAGGGCAGGGACGGCATTTTTCTGGCAAAGAATGCCGCTCCGCATCTGGTATTTGGGGCACGCAAGGGGGGGCCATGATGTGGCGGAACCCTATCTGTGCCCCACCAGACGGAAAGGCAAACATTTCCAAGGCAAAAGCCAGGCAATGCCGACATTCAGGCTTTTGGCCTGTTGGGGTAGGTTTGGGTTAAAGTGTTTTCTTCTGCTCCCAAACCTGGAAAGACAGAAGTTCAAGCTGCTAACAGGCCTTTGTACGGTGGTGCAGGTCGTCAACTGGGGAAGGAGAAGGGTAGGATGATGGTCTCTGTTGGTGCTGGTGGTGCTGGTGGTACTCGGGGCACGGTGGAAGGGCTGAACGGAGGCCTTGATCCCAGATCCATTGGTCTGAGAGACATGGGCAGCTGAGGAACCGCATGGTGGTGGCGGAGGAAGGAGGAGGAGGTGGAGACAGAGGGACAAGGGTGTGACAGTGGTTGGAGGCCTCAGCGTCGGTCCTTGCCTTTTTTGGGGCCCCAAGTGTTTGTCCTCCATTTAAATCATGCATTCGCTTGGCATGGACCTAAACATGTTGGTGGTGGATAAACCACCTAAGGTTCTTGCCTCTTACTTAATGCGTTTACGGCAAAGTCGGCCATATGACATCACTGGTGAAATAGAGGCGCTCAAAGAAGGCCCAGGCTTGAGAGGTCCTGACCTTTTTGACTGCGATAAGCGAGAGAGCGGGGTTTGGCGCTGACCTAGGCTGCGATTCATATCAGCGGACGTCTGCGACGCGCCCCCTCCAAAGATTTGTCCTTTTTTGAGGTCGGAACCCATACCTGACACTACCCCCATCGTCTTACCTCCCATCGTCCAGTGATGAAGCGCTCGCGCATGCAATACTGACTGAAAAGACCAATGTCGTCATCATCATCATCAACACAGGTGACTTCGTCCGTCCTGACATTCTGCATGCCAGGACTGCGGGCACAAGCATGAGGGACTGCAAGTCGTTGCCCCGACCGCCCGGGGATTTTGCCGATTGACTGGCTTTTCCTTCTCCTCCCCTGCTGATGGCATCCAGTTAACTTGGGCGTCCAGAGCAGGAGAAATATCATCCTTTTTTTTTTGGCCTCTTGGATCTTTTAGACATGCCTTCTGACCCCAACCGCAAATTGTCATCAAAGAGTCTTCAGAAAATGTATTATCCACATGAGTGGGTAAAACACTAGTTGACATTGGGGGGACTGCTTCTGTTGAACGGATGCCTGATGATGACATATGTGGCGTGACTGGGAGGACGATGGATGTAAGAATGCAAGGATGCATGTTCTATTAATCAACTGAAGGACAGATTGGGCGATGCTGTTCGTTACTAGATTCCACAACAGGGCCCTTGACCGCATGAGCGATGACAGGAGCCTGAACGGGTCTTCTTGCTAACTGACGAATCCGCTAGGCAACTAGAGCGTATTGTCGCCAGCACTTGGAAGGAGCACCTTCTTTTGTAACCTGTTCACCGTCCATGTCCTACCCCCCCTCTTTGCTCGCGTGACCACCCTGAATTTCGCTCACTGTTCAGAAATATAAAAATTGAGAATTTATGGAAGAGTTTTGAAAAGTCTCTATAAAAGACGCAATTCACGAGCTATTCTCAAATCCCTCAAGATCAAAAGCAAAATTGCTGGAATTCAAATTTAAACAGCAAAGTACATCTATCAACAAAGCTTAACTGACCAAAAGTGAAAAAAACACCTTCTGAAATGTATACGGGAATATTAAAAGGTATTTTGGCAACCTTTAATTCACCTGTGGTGACTTACAAAATTGCTGTATTCACATTTAAACTGCAAAGTAGCTCTATCAATCAAAACGCTGCCTGCGGCCAAATGTGAAAAAACACGTATCTGAATGTATTCGGATAATAAAATGTGTTATTTTTTGGCACCTTTCAATTTCACCTGTGGTGAGACTACAAAATTGCCTTTTTTGTATTCCTGATTTAAGTGCATGGTGCCGTCAATGAAACAAAGCTGTAGTGCACCAAAGTGAAAAAACACACGGTATCTGTAATGTATTCGGATAATAAAAGGTATTTTTTGGCACCATATCTATTCTCCTGTGGTGACTTACAAAATTGCTTTTAATCAAATTTAACTGCAAAGTAATCTATCCAAAGCTGGCCGTGCAAAGAGGTGAAAAAAAAACACGTATCAGAAATGTAATTCGGATAATAAAGTATTTTTGGCACCTTTCAATTCACCTGTGTTGACTAAAAAATTGCTGTATTCCCATTTAAGTGCAAGGTGCCTCACTTACCAAACCTTTAGTGCAACAAAGACAATAACCACTTATCTGTAATGTATTCGGATAATAAAAGGTATTTTTTGGCACCTATCAATTTCACCTGTGGTGACAACAAAATTGCTGTATTCACATTTAAAGTGCAAGGTCCTCACTGAACAAAGCTGTGGAGCGCCAAAGTGAAGAAAACACGGAGCCCATTTTTTTAATGTATTTCGGATAATAAAAGGTATTTTTTTGGCACCTATCAATTCACCTGTGGTGACTACAAAATTGCTGTGATTCACATTTAATGCAAGGTGCCGTCAATGAACAAAGCTGTATGCGCCAAAGTGAAAAAAAAACACGTATCTGTAAATGTATTCGAAATAAAAGGTATTTTTTTTGGCACCATCAAATTCACACTGTGCTGACTAAAAAATGCAGTATCTCACATCTACTGCAAAGTAGATCTATCACAAAAGCTGGCCTGTGCCAAATGAAAAAACATGTATCTGAAATGTATTCGGATAATAAAGGTATTTGTTTTGGCACCTTTCAATTCACCCTGTGGTGACTAACAAAATTGCTGTATTTCACACTTAAGTGCAAGGTGCCTCAATGAACAAAGCTGTAGTGCGCCAAAGTGAAAAAGACACGTATCTGTAATGTAAATTCGGATAATAAAAGGTATTTTTTTTGGCACCTATCAATTCTCACCATGTGGTGACTACAAAATTGCTGTATTCACATTTAAGTGCAAGGTGCCTCTATGAACAAAGCTGTGGTGCGCCAAAGTGAAAAAAACACGTATCTGTAATGTATTCGGATAATACAAGGTATTTTTGGCACCTATCAATTCACCTGTGTTGATACCAAATTGCTGTATTCACATTTAAGTGCACAGGTGTCTCCTCCCCCCCCCTCAATGAACAAAGCTGTATGCGCACAAAGTGAAAAAACACGTACTTTAATGTATTCGGATAAAAAAAGGTATTTTTTGGCACCTATCAATTTACCTGTGGTACTACAAATTGCTGGATTCAATTTAACTGCAAAGTAATCTATCAACAAGCTGGCCTCGCCAAAGTGAAAAAACACGTATCTGAAAATGTATTCGGATAATAAAAAGTATTTTTGCACCTTTTCCATTTCCCTGTGGGAGAGCTAAAAAAATTGCTGTATCACATTTAAAAGTGCAAGGTCCTCAACTGAACAAGCCTGTAGAGCACCAAAGTGAAAAAAACACATATCCTGGTAATGTATTTCGGATAATAAAAGGTATTTTTTGTTGGCAACCTATCAATTCACCTGTGGTAACTACACAATTGCTGGTATTTAAATTTTAACTGCAAGGTTGCTCTATCAACCAAATCTGGACGGGGCCAAAGTGAAAAAACACGTATCTGTAATGAATTCGGTTAATAAAAGGTATTTTTTGGCACCTTTCAATTACCTGTGGTGAACTACAAAATTGGCTGTATTTCCCATTTTAAAGGTGCAAGGTAGCCGTCAATGAACAAAGCTGATGCGCACAAAAGTGAAAAAACAACAGTTATCTGTTATGTAATTCCGGATAATAAAAGTGTATTTTTTGGCACCTATCAATTCACCTGTGGTGACTACAAAATTGCTGTTTTCACACATTTATGTGCAAGAGTGCCTCAATGAACAAATCTGTAGTGCGACAAAGTGAAAAAAACACGTATCTGTAATGTATTCGGATAATAAAAGGTATTTTTTGGGCACCTATCAATTCATCACCTGTGGTGAACTACAAAATTGCTTTAATTCAAATTTAACTTCAAAGTAGATATAATCCTACAAAGCTGGCCTGTGCCAAAAATTGAAAAAACAACGTATCTGAAATGTATTCGATATATTAACAGGTATGTTTGGGGGCATCCTTTCAATTCACCTGTGGTGACTACAAAATTGCTGTATTCACATTTACGTGCAAGGTGTCCTCAATGAACAAAGCTGTAGTGGCCCAAAGTGAAAAAACGACGTATCTGTAATGTATTTCGGATAATCAAAGGTATTTTTTGCACCTATCAATTCACTGAGTGACTACAAAATTGCTGTAATTTCACATTTTAATGGTGCCAGTGGCCTCAAAGAACACAAGCTGTTGGTGCGCCAAAGTGAAAAAACACTACTAATCTGTAATGTATTCGGATAAAAAAGGTATTTTGTGCACCTATCAAATTCACCTGTGGTGACTACAAAATTGCTGGATTCAAATGTTAACTGCAAAGTAGATCTATCAACAAATCTGGCCTGCGCCAAGTGAAAAAACACGTATCTGAAATGTATTCGAATAATAAAAGGTATTTTTTGGCACTTCAATTCACCTGTGGTGACTAAAAAAATTGCTGTATTCGACAAAATAAGTGCAAGGTGCCTCAATGGACAAAGCTGTAGTGCCCAAAGTGAAAAAACACTTATCGTGAAATGTATTCGTATAATAAAAAGGTATTTTTGGCACCTTTCAATTCACCTGTGGTGACTACAAATTGCTGTATTCACCTTTAAGTTGCAAGGTGCCTCAATGGACAACCTGTAGTGCGCCAAAGTGCAAAAGACACGTATCCTGAAAATGTATTTGGAATATTTAAAAGGTAATTTTGGCACCTTCAATCACCTGTGGTGACTTACAAAATTGCTGTAAATTCACATTAAAAAGTGCAAGGTGCCTCAAGAACAAACCTTAGTGGCGCCAAAGTGAAAAAACACGGATCTGAAATGAATTCCGGATAATAAAAGGAGGTATATTTTGGGCACCTATCAATTTCCACCTGTGGTGACTACAAAATTGCTGTATTCACATTTAAGTGCAAGTGCCTCAATTAAACCAAACAGTAGTGCGCCAAAGTGAAAAAACACGTATCTGTAATGTATTCGGATAATAAAAGGTATTTTTGGCACCCTATCAATTCTCCTGTGGGTGACCTACAAAATTGCTGTTTACACATTTAAGAGCAAAGTGCTACAATGAACAAGCTTTAGTGCGCCAAAGTGATGGAAAAAATCACGAATCTGTACATGTATTTTCGGATAATAAAAGGTATTTTTTGCACCTATCAATTCACCTGTGATGAGACCTACAAAAATTGCTGTAATACATTAGTGCCAAGGTGCCTCAAAGAACAATAGCTGTAGTAGCGCCAAAGTGAAAAACACGTATCTGAAATTATTCGGATAATAAAAGGTATTTTTGGCACCTATCAACCTGTGGCTGACTACAAAATTTGGCTGATTCTAATTTAACTGCAAGTGGCTATATCAACAAAGCTGGAATGGGCAAAATTAAAAAGAACACCTATCTGAAATGTTTTACTGAAAATAAAAGTGGAGTTTTTTGCACCTAACCAAAGAGACCTCAGTTACTAGAAAAGAATGTCGACATCCTAATATAAGTTCAGGCTGGCCCAATATCCGGAAATATTTCAATAGGAAAACGTTAATAATAAAGCCTAGTGCTAGTGCAATGTCGTAACACAAAGTCTTGGGAACTATATCCATATGACTTTTATAGGAGCTTGTCTTTGTTCGCCCGCGTGGCCCGCCCTCCCCATTCCCCCCCCGTGACTTTACAGGCGGTAATGCACCTTTAAAATTCTCTCCTTAACTACATAAAATCTTCCAATCTCTGATATAACTAAGTTGTAAGATCACAGCTAACAGTAGAACTTTCTCTGTGAGGAAATCGAATAATTTCGCTTAGCTGTTTGGACCAGAGGCAGACGCGCACGTCCTACTGCTATGCAGAAGGCTGAAGACACTGAACAAGACAGGAAGGGCTGTTCATGTAAAACGAGGTCATAGTGGATTTTTCCTGCCAATCGCAACCATACACATCCCAGTCATGACGTCGCACACATCATATCTATCATCCTTGCTCAATTCTGTAAGCTGATTATGCCTATCCGCCTAAATGAAACAGGATAGGCGCGCGAAAATGGCTGCGATATTAAATTAGATCGAAGTCACACTGATTTTAACCTAAATTCACGAGCAGAAATCTATAAATTTCGTTAACATAAAAACTAGTGCCGATATTCAACTTTGGTCGATAATAATCGCTCAACACTATTGATTACTGATAAACTGATAAACTGTATGAAATTTCTCTTGAAAGTGAACTTTTTATGATTCTGGTATTTTTTGCAGCTTAATTTTATTATTATTATTATTATTATTATTATTATTATTTTGACGTTAAATTGTCTGGAACTTATTATATTGTTATTTTTGGTACGCCTTTACTTGTTTATTTCTCATTCATTTGTTATGTCTATTTTTCTTTACATTCCATTATGGGTGTCTTGTGGTTTTTTTGTTTTTTTATCCAGGGATTTCTAGGATTGGGTAGAAGGTTTGAGGCTCAGGGTCGCCCTTCTTGGGGTGTTTATTTTGTATTAGGTAGGGTCATAGTAGCCAGGGCTTTTTTAGGGAAAAACATTGTATCTCTTCTTTTTATTAATATTAATTAAAGCTACGTTTTATTGTAGGATTCACTTTTTAAGTCTGTGAATGCTTTATATTTTGTGAAGAAAATGAATTTTCTTTCTTTTTGCTTCTTTTTTTCAGTCCCATCAATAATTGATTACATGTTCGCTTTTATATTTTATTCTTCGCTTTGTTTAAAGTAACCAATGTATACCCTCTTTGTAACAATCTTTGATCTATTTTTTTTCTGTTTTTTATGTAACCTTCTTCCAATGTACAGGTCCTTTTGCAACAAACATACTCCCCATGTGGGATGGCAGCTACTGCTGTTGGGGAATGGCAGCTATTGGCTTTTAAAATAGAGTTACCCGACCCTGGTTTTTGATATACTGAGGTTACTACCTGTTGTGTCTCCTTATCACCTCTCAAGAGTATATCCATGAACGGCATACCAGTCCGAATCCAGATTCCTGTGAAATCTAAATTACAATGATTTAATTAATGTAGTCAAAGACTTAATGAGCCCCACATCACAACCCCAAATAATCAAGAGGTCATCGATGTAGCACCCATACCATTTCATACATCCCATGCCGTCATCAAATTTGCCAAAGATAGTGATGACGTAGCTCCTATAGTAGTACCCACCAATTGTAAGTAGTAAAGACCATTGAACTTAACGTAGTTGTTTTTTTAACAAATATTCGATACCATCCAAGATAAAAATCTGTAAACCTCTGTCATATTGGCTATGTTCTCACAGAAAAAAGGAAACAGCAATTAATGCATGTCATGTGGTGTACTGGAATATAGATTGACCACGTCACAACTGATCTAAGCGTATTTTTCTTGCCATTTGTAATCTACAAATGTTTATAATATTGCCTTGGTATCTTTGATGTACCCAGGAATTTTTTGCACCAAAAAGGTTGGAGGTATGTATTCACCCAATTGCTCAAACGTTCACTTAAGGAATTATTCCTCGATATTATGGATCTTAATCAAGGAGGAAAAATCTTCTTATGAATTTTGGGGGCACGGAAAAAAACGAAATTGTTGGATTATCTCCTAATAATTAAGTTGTCTGTTTCTCATTGATAGCTACCATTTTAATCCCCTCATTACTTACTTTTTCTAGACTGCTTTTGCACATTATTGTTGGATCTTCACTTAGTTTGTGGTGCATGGGCCTGACATCTAATATAATATTAACTTGTTTGATGTAAAGTGATGCGCCCATGACCACCTGATCTGTCTTTTTGATTACCAAGTTCTTGTTATTTTTTAACTCTCTTAATTCTCTTATTTCAGATTGTGTTAAATTTGTATTTTTTACCCCATTTTACTGTACTATGGTCCTTTGAATTTTCCTGATACAATTCTATTAGCTCTCTCTCCATAGTATTTTGAAATTCCCTTAGGGCTGGGACTCTTGCCTTAATGGGATAAAATGTTGGATTACACATACTATGATGGATATAATTTCCCTGGCCAGTATTGAGCTCGTAACTAACCTTAGTATATCAAAAACCAGGGTCGGGTAACTCTATTTTAAAGCCAATGACTCCCATTTCCCAGCAACAATAACTGCCATCCCATATGGGAATAATGTTCATGCCAAAACGACCTGTACATTGTGGCTTTTCTGCATGATGGGGTGAACAGGTGTGAAGTTCGTGTGCACTTTTATATCATCTAATAGTTACCCGAGCAGTGGGGTAAGAGAGCTTTTGCTCTGCAATTAGCTGCACCTGTCATTTTTTTCCAGTTAGCATAAAGGCCAGAGTTGCCAGATTCTGGATTCAGTTTAGTCCATTAATCAAGCTGTGAACATGGCCCAAAAAATTGTGGTATTTTTTGAGTAAGTAATGTCCCAATTTTTGTATGTTTTTTTTCTGTAAATTGTTAGCGTAGGGGCTCGCAAGACATGAGGAGCCTTGCCGGGGCTTGTGAGCTTGTGTACTGGGGCGCCTATACCAACTAATACCTCATATTTAACATTTTTCCAGTATGTCATATTTTTTTTCTTCCCAACATTGCTGGGGAGCGGAGGGTACCTTTACTTTGTGTTGGACACCCAGAAAGTGCTGGGCAGCCCACCTAATCTAATAGTATGGGCGTCACCAATAGGCTGTAAGCCAGCATGGTGCACTACATGTATCTGTATTTATGGCACCTATCTGTATCGCCTTATTTGTATGCAATTGTAGTACCCGCAACCATCCCCCTCATGCACTGAGGGTATGTGAGTGGTTGTTCTATTGGTATTTTTGCATTAGTGCAATCTCCCCATGCATTATACTGTGGCTTTTCTGCATGTTGGTGTGAACAGGTGTTAAGTTGGTGTGCATTTTTTTATCATCTAATTGTTCCCCTAGCAATGGGGTATGTGAGATTTTGCTCTGCAATTAGTTGCACCTGTCAATATTTCCCAGTTAGCATAAAGGCCAGAGTTGCCAGCTTCTGGGTTCAGTTTAGTCCAGCAATCAAGCTGTGAACATTGCCCAATAATTGTGGTATTTTTTGAGTAAGTAAAGTCCCATTTTTTGTATGTTTTTTCTGTAAATTACACATACCATGATGGATATAATTTCCCTGGGCAGTATTGAGCTCGTAACTAACCTTAGTATCAAAAACCCGGGTTGGGTAACTCTATTTTAAAAGCCAATGGCTCCCCTTCCCCAGCAACAATAGCTGCCATCCCATATGGGAATAATGTTCATGCCAAAAGGACCTGTACGTTGGAAGAGGATAACAAAAAAACAAAAAAATAGATCAAAGATTTTTACAAAGAGTGTTACAAAGAGGGTATACATTGGCTGCTTTAAACAGATTGAATAATAAAATACAAAAGCGAACACATAATCAATTATTGATTGAACAGAAAAACAAGAAACAAAAAGAAAGTAAATTCATTTGCTCCACAAAATAAATTAGAACTTATAAAAAGATAATTTTTTTATAAAAACCTACCAATTCTTAGACAGGATCCCAAATTGGCGAAAATAACAGAAATAGGAGTTTAATGTGTCCCCAAACAAGGTAAAACCATTGGTAGTGATATCTCCCCAAGTACATTCATGGCACAACACATTCGTGGTTCTTGCAAAAAGGATTCTTTGCTGCGGAGGAACCTTTTGCACTGTATGCAAATTTGCAAAAAAAATAAAAAAACTGAATAAATTGGGCATATGGCTAACAAAAAGGTATTCCCTATAACAGATTTTTTAAACCGTGATTTTCATCATACAGTTTATGTAATAGAATGTACCCAATGTGAAAAATGTGGGGAGCACCATCCGGAAAATAAAAGTGAGACTAGCAGAGCATATAGTATACAGAAAACACATGCACAAATGTCTGGAGCTGCCGGACATTTTTTAGAGCAGCATGCTGGCTCCCTAAAACCATTTAGTTTTATGGTATAGATCGTGTCCCCAAACTCTACAGGGGAGTGGATTGGCAATAAATCGTGAGACAGCATGAGGAGTATTGGATCCTAAAATTCTAGAATACAATATGGGTTTAACTATAGGACAGACCTTTTTTTTTAAACATGTCATTTTATTATGATTTTGAAAGAAGTGTCACAAAACAAATTCATAATATATAAACGTACAAAAGTGTAACAACAGATAACGAAACAGAGCCTCAACAAGTAGCTATGACAATTGGATGAAGGATATCACATTAAAAAGACAAAAGAAACACTGGTCTGTCTTGACCATTGGAGAGTAGAAATGTTTACAGTTGTATTGCGGATTCTCAGTGATAAGTCAAAAGAAATCTACATGCAACCCAGAGGGACCATCTTTTTCTAGCACGTATAGCCAAATGAGGCGGGACAAGTAGGCACGATTCAGAATGATATTGAAGATTTGTTCTACTGATTACCTCAGCTATCCCAAGAGGTGTGGGTAATTTCCAATATGAGACTATAACCATACGGGCTGCAGTTAATACATGGAACATAACGGTTTGGAAAGATGGCGGAAACTGTAACAGGGATATGTCTAATATCGTAATTTCTGGGGTAAGAGTTATCAAGGGACCCAGCATTTCTGAGAGTAATTTCTCCACCTCTCTCTAAAGCAGCTTCGTAGTTGGACAGCTCCACCACATATGTAGCAGTGAACCTAAGGCTCCACAATTCCACCAGCAAAACTTCGAATAACCTGGGGACATATAGGATAAACGGTTAGGTGTAAGATACCACCTAAGGTGTAGATTTTTAGATAGTTCTAAATGATTGGTGCATTTAGAGTGACGATACGGAACCAAAGTGGCTTCTAACCAATCTTCTCTAGTATAGGTTTACCCCCAGTTCTTTCTCCCATTTGATAGTATGTTCAGGTTTACTTCTTTCCGTACATTTCTTTAAGGTACTATAGGCAATCGACAGACCTTTTTCAAAACCTTCTTTCCTCAACAAATAACTATCAAATGGGTTAAGAGTAGTGGACTGAGGATGCCAATCCAAACTCTGCACCGTATGTCTGATCTGGAGATAGCAGAGGAATTGATTCTGGGAGAGGCCGAATTCTCCCCTAATCTCATTGAAGGATTTAAAAGTACTGTTACTATATAAGTCCCCCACCTTTCTAATACCTTTAGAAATCCATACAGAGAGGGAGATGAGGAGCAGCTTGCAATAGTACTGTTAATGGGCAAGTATCTCTGGATATCATAACTCCTTGTGACGGGATAATGTATTTAGCCTAGACTACAGCTATATGCTGCAAAGTCAGAAGATCTCAATTAGGTAATCTGTGACCCAACAAAGCTGAGAGCAACAGATACCTGATCGAGAGGGGTTCCACCAAGTCGCCCTCCATGGACGCCCAATGATGCATTTTGGACCCTGTCCAAAGGTATGGAACTGGCTCCAAAATTGTGGCTATATTATAATAAAGAAGATTTGGAACCAACATACCTCCTAACTAGCTTACAGAATAGAGCAGGGTGAGCTGTGTGTGCGACGTCATGACTGGGATGTGTATGGTTGCGATTTTCTGGAAAAATCACATGACCTCGTTTTACATAGAACAGCCCTTCCTGTTCATGATCAGTGTGTGTCAGCGTCTCATAGGAGTAGGACATGCGCTCTGCCTCTGTGCAAACAGCTCAGCGAAATTATTCTATTTGTTCACAGAGACAGCTCTACTTTCAGGTGTGATCCTTAGAACTTAGATCAGAGATTTGCAGATTTTAGGTAGTTAGGCAGAGAATTTTAAAGGAGCATCTACTGCTGTAAAGTCACGGGGGGAGGAGCGGGGGAGGGGGGGACCCCCACGGGCGAACACAGACAGGCTCTTTAAAGAATACTGGATATTGTGCACCCAGACTTAGTGTAGACATTGCATTGCAATAGCTTTATTATTAACAGTTTTCTGTTGAAATATGACTTGGATATTGGGCAGCCTGAACTTATATTAGGATACAGATCTTTTCTAGTAACTGCAGGTCTATTTGTTAGGTGCAAAACTCCACTTTTATTATCAGTATACATTTCAGATGCGTGTTTTTTTCACTTTGGCGCAGGCCAGCTTTGTTGATAAAGCCACCTTGAAGTTAAATATGAATCCAGTAAATATGTAGTCACCACATGTGTATTGATTGGTGCCAAAAATACCTTTTAATATCCGTATACATTTCAGATACGTGTTTTTTCACTTTTGCCCAGTCCAGCTTTGTTGATAGAGGTACCTTGCAGTTAAATTTGAATCCAGCAATTTTGTAGTCACCACAGGTTGATAGGTGCCAAAAATACCTTTTATTATCCGTATACATTTCAGATACGTGTTTTTTTTTACTTTGGCACAGGCCAGCTTTGTTGATAGAGCCACCTTGCAGTTAAATTTGAATCCAGCAATTTTGTAGTCACCACAGGTGTATTGATAGGTGCCAAAAATACCTTTTATTATCCATATACATTTCAGATACGTGTTTTTTCACTTTTGCCCAGTCCAGCTTTGTTGATAGAGGTACCTTGCAGTTAAATTTGAATCCAGCAATTTTGTAGTCACCACAGGTTGATAGGTGCCAAAAATACCTTTTATTATCCGTATACATTTCAGATACGTGTTTTTTTCACTTTGGCACAGGCCAGCTTTGTTGATAGAGCCACCTTGCAGTTAAATTTGAATCCAGCAATTTTGTAGTCACCACAGGTGTATTGATAGGTGCCAAAAATACCTTTTATTATCCGTATACATTTCAAATAGGTGTTTCAGATAGGTGTTAGTCTGGCCCTGGCAGCTGGACCTCCATGTTAACAGATGGCTGACGACAGCACTGGCTCTCACCGTTAGGGGCAATCAGGAGAGCTTCAAATTTCTCTAAAAAATCAGATTTTGAAAAAGGTGATTTCTGTGAGGTTAAGTAGTATTAAAAAGGGCTCCAGGGCTGGACACAAATTGCACAATTTGAGGCTTAAAATTTTCTGGGGCTGGAGTCACTATGGGGTCGCATCATTTGATCTCCAGGGGAGTCTGTCCCTAATCACTGAAGAAGGATTTGGAGGAAAATGAAAACCATTAAATTTGATTGGGCTGAATCACTCTCAGAAGCCAGGAGGGAAAAATTTTGTTCTCAACTAGGAAGTGTTTTGGGGATGTTTTAGGACATTTGTATTACTTATGGGTGTGCGGATAAATTTAAAACACATCTACACGTTTAAAAAATCCCTTTAAAAACTGCAGGGAGGGCTGTATGTTGTATGTTTATCACACTTGAAAATAAAGCACAATGATAATAATGTAAAACTATAAATAAAACTTCCCTAAATAAATTCTGTAAAAAAAATGTCAGTTACCAAAAAATATACTAAATGGACAGTCACTGTACAAAATAGCATAGGTGCCACTTTGTGATCTGTGGGTCAAACAGGTTTAGGGTCAGCTGTGGCCCAGGACAGGTATGGGTCTAATGTCCAGTGAAACTAAAATGGTGGGTGAAAGACTCCTATTTTCGGATCGTTTTAATGTGTGGGTCAGACTGGTTTATGGGTCATTCTGCGGTACAGGAGAGATATAGTTAATGTGCTGTTCAACTAAAATGGTGGTTCAAAGACCCCTTTTTCCCCGGTACTTTTTAATTTGGGGGTCAGACAGGTTTAATGGTCATACTGCGGTCCAGGACAGGTATAGTCAATGTCCAGTTCAACTAAAATGGTGGTTGTAAGACTCCTTTTCCCAGCACTTTTTAATCTGGGGTCATGCAGGTTTGGGGCTCATGCTGCATTCCAGGACAGGGATATTCAATGTCCAGTTCAAGTAAAATGATGGTTCAAATCATACTGCCTTCTGGCACTTTTTAATTTGTGGGTCATGCAGGGTTTAAGGGTCATGCTGCGGTGCAAGACAGGGATAGTGAATGGTCTGTGATTTTTTTTCTGTGGCTTTTATAACCTAAGTGTGTTGCCTAAGATGTAGCATGTATCCATTTGACTGTTGTGGATGTTAATTCCAGCTTCTCCATCCCTGTTTGGGTGTAAGAATGAAGGTGTTGTTCCTCTCCCATAGACTTTAATGCCAGGTTTACCATCTGCTCCCCGTTTGGTCATCCTGTTTTTTCTCCATATCTTCCGTCTACACGGACTCCCCCAGCATATTGTCTCGGATCGGGGGGTCCAATTTGTGTCTAGGTTCTGGTAGGCCCTCTGCTCGCAGTTGCAGGTGAACCTGGATTTCTCCTCTGCCTACCGCCCGCAGACGAACGGACAAGTGGTGAGAATCAATCAGATCCTGGGGGGCAATTTGCGGCACTTTGTCTTGGCTCGACAGGATGATTTCATATAACTCCCTGGATTCTGAATCCACTGGTACCTCTCCGTTTTTCATTGTGTATGGCCAGCATCCCCGCCCTCCGCTTCTATTGTCATCTCCTTCTGAGGTTCCGGTAGTGGATACTTTGGTCCGAGATATGCTGACCATTTGGAATCAGACGCGCCAGTCTCTGCAGCATGCGTCCACGCGCATGAAGGCCTAAGCAAACAAAAATAGAAGACCCCCCCCCCCCATTTTCTCCCCTGGCAACAAGGAGTGGCTTTCGGCCAGATATGTCCGGCTCAAGGTCCCCAGTTACAAACTAGGTCCCCGTTATGTACTCAAACGCATCAACCCGGCTGCCTTATAAACTCCGGCTCCCGCCCACTATGCGTATTCCAAACTCCTTCCATGTCTCCTTGCTGAAACCTGTGGTCCTGAACCGCTTTTCCCCGAAGATTGCTCATCCGTCTTCCAAAGCTGAATCCACCAACGTCTTCGCTGTATAAGAAATCCTGGATATGAAGAAGATCAGGGGAAAGCGGCATTTCCTTATTGACTGGAAGGGGTTTGGGCCTGAGGAAAGGTCATGGGAGCCGGAAGACAACACCCTGCACCGTGAGTTGGTGCATAAGTCCCCCCCGGCCAGAAATACGGGGTGGGCTAAGGGGGGGGGGACTGTTGAGAAGAGCGCTGCAGCCAATGAGTCAGGCTGCCTGTGGGTGGCTTCGCAGCCCTGCCTGTGCCCTGGCATCAGGAGCGAGTGCCGCCGCTGCCCGGGTATCGGGCGACGGGATCACTCACCCCCCAGCACGCTGATGCTCACCCGGCTGCGCTCCTGTCTGTCTGCATCCTCCTGCTGCTAATTACCGTGCTAATTACCGGGCGCTGCCTCTATATTACCTGGGCGCTTCTGCCCACACGCCTCCGGATCTTTAGTGCCCTGATGCCTACTGAGAAAGCGTTTATTCTAGTCTTGTCTATATTCTGTGTACTGAACCTTCTCGCCTACATACCATGACCACTAACCTTTGCCGCCTGTCCTGACCTTATCGCCTGTCCCCGACTACGAGCCTGCCTTACGATTTTGTACCACGCTAAACCTCGGCTGCCATCGCAAGCAAGTCACGTCAGGGGTGGCAACCTGGTAGACTCCCGCCGCAGCAAGTCCATCCCTCTTTGCGGTGGGCTCTGGTGAAAACCGGGACCTACTTAGACTCCGCTCCTTGGTGTGGCTTACACCACCGTTTGTGGTGGTCCTGTCAAGTTGGAAATTTAAGGAAAAAACATCAGAAGTCTGTTTCATCATTATATTCTTATTAAGCTCATCAGATAGTTTGTTAAACTGCTTTTTCTGCTATACATCCTTATCGAAGTATCAGATATCTCTCACACAGCTTTCCTTGAGACAGATGCATTGCCTGTTAGAAGCAAGAAAGTCACGGACTTCCTCCTCCCCCAGATAATACAGAGGAGAGCTTCGGAATGTATCATATCTAGTGATGAGCGATTACGTTGATTATCGCCATCGGGTCGATAGTCAATATCGGCAATTATCAATAAGATATCCGATAGTCGATAATAGATTATCACCGATGACCATTAAAGTCTATGGGAGAGGAACAACACCTTCATTCTTACACCCAAACAGGGATGGAGAAGCTGGGATTAACATCCACAACAGCAAACTGTATACGTGCTATATCTTAGGCAAGACAATTAGGTTATAAAAGCCACAGAAAAAAAATCACAGACCATTCACTATCTCTGTCTTGCACCACAGCATGACCCTTAAACCTGCATGACCCACAAATTAAAAAGTGCCAGAAGGCAGTATGATTGAACCATCATTTTACTTCACTGGACATTGAATATCCCTGTCCTGGAACGCAGCATGAGCCCCAAACCTGCATGACCCCAGATTAAAAAGTGTCGGAAAAAGGAGTCTTTCAATCACCATTTTAGTTAAACTGGACAGTAACTATAACTGTCCTGTACCGCAGTATGACCTATAAACCTGTCTGACCCACAGATTAAAAAGTACCGGGAAAAGGAATCTTTCAACCACCATTTTAGTTGAACTGGACATTGACTATACCTGTTCTGTACCACAGTATGACCATTAAACCTGTCTGACCCACAGATTAAAAAGTGCAAGAAAAAGGAGTCTTTGAACCACCATTTTAGTTGAACTGGACATTGACTATACCTGTTCTGTACCACAGTATGACCATTAAACCTGTCTGACTCCCAAATTAAAAAGTGCTGGGAAAAGGAGTCTTTCAACCACCATTTAGTTTTCACTGGACATAGACTATCCTGTCCTGGGCCACAGCATGACCCCTAAACCTGTTTGACCCACAGTCACAAAGTGGCACTATGCTATTTTGTACAGTGACTCTCATTTAGTATATTTTTTGGTAACTGACATTTGTTTACAGAATTTATTTAGGGAAGTTTTATTATAGTCTTACATTATTACCATTTTGCTTTTTTTTTCAAGTGTGATAACATACAATATACACCCCCCCTGCAGTTTTTAAAGGTATTTTTACACGTGTAGATGTGTTAATTCGTCCGCACACCCCATAAGTAATACAAATGTCCTAATCATCTGAGACTGATTCAGCCAATCAATTCAATGGTTTCATTTTTCCTCCAAATCCTTCTTCATTGATTAGGGACAGACTCCCCTGGAGATCAAATGATGCGACCCCCTAGTGACTCCAGCCCCCGAAAATTTTAAGCCTCAAATTTTGC
>JAODAL010034404.1:0-44291 GCA_025379985.1 Phyllomedusa bahiana
GGACAGTATAGTCAATGTCCAGTGAAACAAAACGGTGGTTGAAAACTCCTTTTTGGGCACTTTTTAAATGTGGGGGTCATCAGGTTTGGGGCTCATGCTGTGGCCCCAGGAAGGTAATCAATTCCAGGGAATTAAATGGGGGTTAAAAACTCCTTTTTCCGCACTTTTTAAAATGGGGGTATGCGGGTTTGGGGTCATGCTGTGGCCCAGGAAGGTATGTCAATGTCCAGTGAAATAAAAGGGGGTTGAAAGACCCTTTTTTCCCACTTTTTAAAGGGGGGGGTCTTTGCGGGTTTGGGGGCTCATGCTGTGGCCCAGGACAGGTATAGTCAATGTCCAGGAACTAAAATGGTGGTGAAAGACTCCTTTTTTTCCGGGCACTTTTTAATGTGGGGGTATGCAGGTTTGGGGCTCATGGTGGCCGGGGCAGGTTATCAATGTCCAGTAAACTAAAATGGTTTTAAAAGACTCCTTTTTCCGGAACTTTTTAAAAATGGGGGTTCATGCAGGTTTGGGGCTCATGCTTCCCCAGGAAAAGGTATAGTCAATGTCCAGTGAAAAAAAAAATGGGGGTTAAAAGACTCCTTTTCCCGGCACTTTTTAAATGTGGGGGTCATGCGGGTTTTGGGGTCATGCTGGGGCCCCAGGACAGGTTTAGTCAATGTCCATGAAACTAAAATGGTGGTTAAAAGACCCTTTTTTGGGCACTTTTTTTAAATGTGGGGGCATGCAGGTTTGGGGCTCTGTGCTTCCCGGGGCAGGGATATTCAATGTCCGTTAAGTAACATGATGGTTAAAAATCATACTGCCTTCGGGACTTTTTAATTTGTGGGGTGATGGGGTTTAAGGGTCAGGCTGTGGACAAGACAGGGATATAAATGGTCTGTGACTTTTTTTCTGTGACTTTTATAACCAAAAGGTTTGCCTAAGTGTAGCACGTATCCATTTGACTGTTGTGGATGTTAATTTCGCTTTCCACCCTTGTTTGGGTGTAATAATGAAGGGGTTTTTGCTTCCCCTAAACTTTTAAAGGTCATCGGCATAATCGAGCTCACTATCGAAAAAATTATCGATACGGGGACTATCACTTCGATGTCTCGATAGCCCAAGCAATCGCTCAACACTATGAATACCAAAAAAAATTCCTCTTGGGTTCTGTCAGGGCTGAACATCAAAACTTTTGGTAAAGCAAATAAACTTCTTTTTAGAAGAGTAGTAAGAGGTTGGTAAACAACTCTATTGTGTTTGGCACTAATGGCATGTACATTTGGCCAATAAAATAATGTTTGCTCTATTGTTTTTGTCCCCCCAAAAAAATTTTAAAAAAAGGATAAATGTTTTTTTTCATGGATCCCCAAAAGTTTCCAGGTTTTCAAATGTTTGACATTTTGGGGCATGTAAAGAACATTCTTGTTCCAGGATTTTGGGTGCTTTGGTTCCCCAAAAACCTGTTGGACCCTGTTTAAAGAAAATGACCCGTCGTTTTGCCCAGCCCCCAAAACTTTCGGGAAATTTTTTTTTGGGAAAGAAAGGGAGGGGGGGTTGGGCACATCAATTGTTGGAAATTAAAACACATTTTGAATTTTTGTAAGGAAAAAAAGTTTGGTGCCCAAAACCCTGTCGGCAGCAACCACACCAAGTGGTTCTGACTGGTTTAAAAATTGTCCCTAGACAAATAAATTGCCATTTTGGGGCCCAAAAAAAATAAAATTTTCCCCAAGTAATACGCTAAAATATAAAAATATTTTTTGGTAAAAATCAAAAAATAAAAAATTTTAAATAAAACTAAAATAAAAATTAAATTTATAATAACAAAAAAATATAAAAACATAAAATCTATAAAAAGAATATGAAAATATTTAATCTAAAATTAATATTAAAAATTTTATAAATTTTAAAAAATTAAAAACCAAAAAATGCCCTCTATCATAAAAACCCCCTTTCATTTTGGGGAAATTTTCGAAATTAGCAAAGTAAATAAATTATTAAAAAAACAAATTTCGAAAGGGTTTGAAATAAAAGAAAAGGCATTTGTGTTTTGAAACTATGATAGTGACCTTGTATGATGCAACACAGGTCTCACCAGGACATGTCATGTGCCAGCTATTGCCGCTTGTAGAATAAAGGCTGACCCAGTGACCTACATTTTGATGAATGAAAATTAATGTACAATATAAAAGTATTATAAAAATAATCCTTATACATAGAAATGATAGGGCGGCACTCACCAATCTTCTCTTTTAACACTTTAATCTGGATAAAACTTACTATCGGGAAGCAAACACTTAGCTAAGTGTTTTGCGTCCCGATGTAAGTTTTATCCGAATAAAGTGTTAAAGGAGAAGATTGGTGAGTGCCGCCCTATCATTTCTATGTATAAGGACTTATTGAATGGACTTTTTCTTTCATTGAGGCTTGAGCACCACTACTCCTTATGGAATTGTTTGGCGTTTGTGACTCGTAATTCCAAAAAGCTTAATCTATATATAATTCGCTCATAGTGAGGTAGTGCCACTGAATCTCTTTCTAATTGGGACTTTGTATTATAAAATAAGATTTTGTAAGATTTTAATTATAAAAAGCAAAAAATATCAAAATCAGAACAAAACTGTATTATTAACATAATAAATATTACGTTAGAAAAGGATCTCAGTTAACTACTTTAACCCCTTAAGCCAAATATCTGAAAAGTACTTAATGACCAGCAATGTTTTTGGTTTTTGCCTCTTTGTGTTTCAAAAGTCGTAACTTTTTTATTTTTTTAATGATGCAGTTGTATGAGGCCTCGTTTTATTCGAGACAAGTTGTACTTTTTGAGAGAATAGTTTAAGTTCACTTATAAATTATTGCAGATTTTTTTCCAATTTTTTAAAAACATTTTTCCAATTTTGTTTGTTTCTTTTAATTGTTTTTTACACCATTCACTATTCACACTTAATAACTTGTTTGATTAAATTTACAGGTTATTAGGATTGTGTGGATACCTATTATGTGTAGGTTTTTTTGTGTGTGTAATGTATGCACAATTATTTTTTATTAAATATTTATTATTATTATATTTAGAGATGGGCGAATTGATTCTAACAACGTGGAATTCGTTTAGAATTTCAGGAAAACTTCGATTCTGAACGAAGTCGAAGTATGGGGTGATTCGCGGGAATGAAGCGTGTTTTTAATTGATAAAATGGCTGCAAGCACATGGCGTTACATGGTTCAAAGAAGTCTGGGAGGAAGAAAGGCGTAGCCTACATGACATTTGCAGAGATGAAGCCAATCAGAGACTGGCGGGATTCTGTGACGTCACCGCACTATATAAGTAGAGATGGACGAATTTCTCAAAAATTCGATTCGGTCACTTCGCCGAATTTTCCCGACAAAATTAAATTCGGTCCGAATTACTTCAGGACGAATCACGTTAAAAAACAGCTATTTCCAGGCTGCACAGAGCCTGCAGGGTGCTGTAGAACGTTGTTCCATGCTTAAATATGTGTGATGGACCACCACATCTGAGCCACGTTTCTCCCAGGCCACTGGATGGTGACGCTGCATGTGTTGACGCAGGCCGGGGTTTGAAAAACGTTACCCCCTGGGAATGCTTCACTTTCTGCCTACAGATTCTACATATACCCATATTCGGCTCCTCCGGTGTCTTAGCAAAAGAACTGCCACACCGCAGAGTATCTGATTTTACCGCCAACGCTCCGCACTGAGTGACTACTACCACCGCTGCCTCGCTGAGCCCCTGTGCCGCTACTTTCTTGGCCCCATTTCTTCGCTGCCAAGTAGCTGCTGACTGCCCTCCTCAAATTGTTCATCCTCGCTATATAGTGGCGCTGAGCCAGACCACATAGTAGATCTCTGGCTGAGGGAATCGGATGGGACAGGGGCGGTTGAGGACAGGTGAGGGCCGCTGACCTGCTCCCGGGCCATGCCAACTAAGGGTTGTGTCTGACGTTTTCCCCCCGACTCTTTGGCTGGGGTTGTCAGATGTCATCGGGAGGAAGTGGATGACCTAGTCAACCAATCAAGAACCATTGGGTTGCTGAACAAACACCGGCCGCTAGATGACACGGCAGTTATGGCCTCACCGAGTGACCCCTGCTGCGACATCCCCCTTTCTGTGCTGCGACCTGGGCCTGCTTCAGGAATGTTTGTGCCACTGCCACTCGCAGGTGAAGAGCCTGCCACCTCTCTGTCTGACATTACTGTGTGTTCTAAAATGTACAGACACTGTTTGGGTGAAGATATCTGTATATGATAAAGACACCCTGTATTTGACTCCAAATGAAACCCTGTAACAAGCTTGGGTAACCCTTGGATATAAATTGCGCTCCACAAATGGCCAGGAAAAAATTACTTGTTTTTGTGTCTTTAAAAACACTGTGTATTTTTATGAATGTAAAAGCACAAACAGGTTTAAATTTAACCTTCGGTTATGAATTTTTGCTACGGGAAAAAAATGTTTTTTTTGGCTTTGAAAAAGACAGTTTCTTTTGTCACCACAACAGCAGAAAAATTGCTTAATTAACCATGGATGAAAATTTGCGCAAAGAATTAGAGCAACCAAAAACTACCAGCTTTGTAGCGTGTTTACAATGGCGTGTATTTTACGGTACACAGCAAGAGAAAAAATTGAAATTAACCTTGGGTTTTATGAATTTTACTACAGGGAAAAATGTCTTTTTTGGCTTTGAAAATTGCGGTTTCTTTTAGTCACCACAACATCAGAACAATGCTTAATTAACCCGGATGTAAATTGGCAAAAGAATTAAGCAACCAAAAACTACCAGCTTTGTAGCGTGTTACAATGGCTTTGTATTTTACGGTACAAAAGAAAAGAGAAAAACTTTTAATTAACCTTCGGTTATGAATTTTGCCTACAGGAAAAATGTCTTTTTTGGCGGTGAAAAAAGACGGTTTCTTTTAGTCACCACAACAGCAGAACAAGCTTAATTAACCCCTGGATGTAATTGCGCAAAAGAATTGAGCAACCATAATGAAGTGGGGTTTGTATTGTAAAACGCTGTTTCTTTAAATGAATACAACAGGAACAGGCTTAGATAACTCTTGGTTATTCAATGTACTGTGAGCAGATAGATTAAAATGTATCTGCAGCTGCATTGGACGCACCCCTGGACTTCAGTTCCAATACCCCAAAAAAAATCAGAATTAGAATGTTAAGAGAAGCCGTCTCTGAGACAAGCTGTGACACCCCCCAAAAAAACGCTGTATAAAAATGAGTTCTTTAGTATGGGGATATGATAAGCAGCCGCGGCAGCACCCTTTTCCCAATCAGTTTAGTGGAGCGGTATGAGCTCCGCGTCGCACCCGGACTTTTTATATGCGGGTGATGTCACAGAATCCCCCCGGTCTCTGATTGGCTTAATCTCTGCACATGTCATGTAGGCTATGCCCTTCTTCCTCCCAGAGTTCTTTGCCCCATGTAACGCCTTTTGGTCACAGCCTTTTACCAATCAAAAAACAACTTGTTACGGAAGGTTTCCCCAAAAAATTTTAACTTGTTCAGAAAAAGAAGGTTTTCCTTGGGAAAATTTTAAAAATAAAATTTCCCCTTCGTTAGAATCAATTTGCCCCTCCCCTATTTAAGTAGGGCGGACGCTGGCAGCTCCCCCCCCAACCCCGCTCTTCAACCTTTTTTTGATTTTTTTTTGGTTAAAGGGAAAGGGGGCTTTTGGGGGGGCTGGGTTTTATTTTTTGGGGTTTCTTTTTTTTTTAATATTTAATTTTTTAAAAAATTTTTTTTTTTTTAGGGTTTTTTAAAAAGGGGTTTTTTGGTTTTTTGGGTGTTCACAAACCCCCCCCTTGGTTAAACTTTTAAAAAACTTTGTTTTTTTCATTAACGTTCTTTTTTTCTTTTTTGATTTTTGTGGTGTATTGGGAAATGAAGTCCAGTGTGGGGTCCCAATTCAAAACTATTGCTCAGTTTCTTTAGCAAAATTGGGAAAATCCCCGGGTTATCTAAGGGCCCCGTTGCTGTTGTATTCAGGGTTAAAAAAATCAGCGTTTTTAACCCAAACCCCAAATTTTTTTCCACTTATTTTTTTGGTTGCCCTTTTTTTTTGCGCATTTTTTTCCAGGGGTTTAATTTAAACATGTTCTTCTGTTGTGGTCCCCTTTAAAAAAACGTTCTTTTTCACTGCCCCAAAAAAAAATTTTTTTGGGTGTAAAATAAAAATTTTTTCCGGGAAAGGGTTAAATTAAAAAATATTTCTTTTTGGTTTTTTTCCATAAAAAATTTAAGCTGTTTTAACACGGGAAAAAAGGTGTAATTTATGGCGGGACCTTTTTTATTGAAATTTTCACCAAGGGGTTTAAATAAGGGATTTTCCCGCGTTGTATTCATAAAAGAAACTTCTTTTTTTACCCCCAAAGAAGAAATTTTGGGTTAGCATTAAATTTATATCCAAATTAATTTTTAAAAGTTTTTCTTTTGTTGTGTTCCTGTAAAATTCACGCCGTTTTTTAAAATTTCAAATGCCCCGGTAAATTGGGTTGGGTGCACAAATTTCTTTTTTCCTTTTACTTCCCCAAAAGGTTAACTAAGTAAATTTTTTGCAGTTTATTCAGTTTTTAAAAAAAACGTTCTTTTTTACCTTTCCAAAGAAGAAATTTTGGGTGTAAATAATTCTTTTTAAGGTTTTTTACGAGTTTTTTTTGTTGTTGTGTTCCATAAAAAAAAAATTTTGTTTTAAAAAACCTACAAACTTTTAATTTTTGGCGCCCTTTCTTTTGCGCAATTTTTAAACCAAGGGGTTTAAATTTTAATTTTTTTTCTGCATTGGGTTTATAAAAGAAAAGTTCTTTTTTAACCGCCAAATAGAAATTTGCCTGTTGCATAATTTTATATCCCAAAGGGTTAAAATTTTGTGTTTTGCTTTATATTCTAAAATTTCACAGTGTTTTTAAACGGCCATACAATAAAATTTTTTTCCCCCATTTTGTGGGGCGCAATTTAATCCAAAGGGTTAAACCCAAAAATTGTTAGAGGGGTTTCCCTTTTGGGAAACCCAAAAACGGGTATGTATTTATCATATTAAAAGATATCTTCATCAAACGAGTTTTGTACATTTTAGAAAAAAACGTTATGTCAACAGAGAGGTGGCGGGTCTTTACCTGGATTGGGCAGAGGGACAAACATTCCTGGAGCAGGCCCCGGCGGGAGCACGGGAAAGGGGCCTTGCAAAGGGGGCCCCTCGGGGAGGCCCAAAATGCCCGGTGTCATCCCACGGCCGTGTTGTTGTTTTACCAACCCAAAAGGTTCTTGATTTGGTTTTACTAGGTAAACCCCCTTCCTTTCCCAGAAGACATTTTGACACAAACCCCCTTTTTGGGAAAGTCAGAACCCCAAACCCCTTTTTTTTTTGGGAAAGGCCCGGGTGGGTATTTCCCTAAACCCGTCCTCAAAACCCCCCTCCCGTCCCCCTTCCGGGTTTCCCCCGCCAGAGTTCCCACATGTGGTCTGGGCCCCAGCCCACTTAAAAAAACGGGATGAACAATTTGGGGGGCAGTCACAGCTACTTGGCAGCGAAGAAATTGGGGCCAAAATCCCCCGTTTTTGAAAATAGGGGGCAAATATAAAATGTGGAAAAAGGGGGCATGGGAGGTCAGGTTTTTGGGGGTGGTCAGCCCCTTTCCCCTCCAAACCGGTATAGGGGTAGCAGTGAAAGTTTAAAAAAAATCGATGATGATGTAAGCTTTTACCGGGGACTTGGGGGGCCGGGGGGAAACAAGGGGTTTTTAAACGCAGGAGAAGAGGGGGTCAGCTTGCGCCCCCAACAAACGGCCAGCCACCCCAAATGGGTTGTGTGGCCGTGGGGTTCAGCAAAGGGTAACACAGGTGGGTCAAGGGGGCCAAACGGTCCCCGGGGGTAAAAATTTTCCCCCTTCGCAGGGCCCAAAAAGTGGGCATGGGGGTCAGCGAGGCCCCGGGGGGTTTTGTAGTTATATGTTGGGAGCGTTGGCCCGGGAAAATCCCGCCCAAAAGGGAAATTGGCAGTTTTTTTTGCTAAGACACCGGAAAGGGGCCAAAAATTGGGGAAAAATGTAGATTCTTTTTTGGGCAGAAAGGAAGCTGAAACCCGGGGGGAAATATACCCTTGGGCAAACCCCCGGGCCCCGCATTTAACACATTTTCCGGGGTCACCCATTATGGGGGGTTGGGGGAACGTGGCTCAATTGGTGGGTTTCCCTCCCCGCCCTCGCAGCAGCCCCAGCGCTCATGGGACGATTTCCATTTCAGGGCCGGGCAAGGGTCCACCAAACCGTGAAGAAGGGAGCTGTTTTTCCCCCTTTTCCAAAATTTTTTCCACCAAACCAGAGGGTTTGCCCTCGTTTCTCATGAGGCGCCAGCAAGTTTCAAAGAGGCGATTGCAAATTAAAAAACAGTTTGCGTCCAACCAAAATTAAATTTTTAAATTTTTGCCCCCTGGGGCTGCCTCATTGGGTGGTGCTGTGGCTGTGCCGCCTACACACTCTGTCATTGTTTCCACCCCTGTGGCCTTTCTTTTAAATTTTTGGGCCCCCTTCCCGAATGTCCTTTTTGCCAATTTTTGTTTTAGCTTCTGCTGTTGGGGTGCTCCTGACTTACACATTTTTGTTTTTGTGCCACTCTGTGGCCTTTTTTTCCGTTTTTTCCCAACCCCCAAAATGTCCTTTGGGGCCCCTCTCACCTCATGTGCTGCGGGCTGCTGCCCTCACCCCCCATTTCTGTCCCCTGATGTTTTCCCCCCCTTTTTACCCTTTAGCTTTTTTTTTTCCAGCGTCGCTGGCCAAAAATTTTTTCTTTTTACCCCCCGCTTTTTAAAGTTTTTGGTTTTTAAGGGTTTTTCCCCTCTTTTAAAGGGCCGGGAATTTTAAGTGAAGCGGAAATTTTAAGGCCGGGAAAAAATTTTGGGGTTTTCATATAAAAAAAAAAACATTTTTAGGGAAAACCCAAACAAGCTCTCTCTGCATATTTAGCATGGGCACAACGTTCTACCAAAACCCTACCCGGGTCCCTTTTTTTTTTTCAGTCTGGGAAAAGCGTTTTTTAATGTGGATTCTTTTGGAATAATTCGGAAATCCCAAACCAAATTTTTTTGGGCGCAAAATTCAGGGAAAAAGTCGGGAAAAAAACGAATTTTTTGAGTTTTGCCGCCCATTTCCCAAATTTATATTATTTTATTTTATTTTTTCCATGCTTTTTTATGTTTTTTTTTTTTTTTTTTAAAAGCATGAAAGGAAAAAATGTTTTTCATTCTTCTTTGACAAAATTTAATTTCTGTATTAGCATATTCATATATTAATATATTTCAATCTGGTTTAAATAAACAGAGACAGCGAATTTAAGGGCCCAAAAAAATGTGTCCTGATTTTCTGGGCTCCCCTTTCAAAATGGGGGCCCCGGGGGTAAATTTGGGGCCCCTAGGGAAAGAATGTGCAACCCTTTCCCCCTTGTGGGGCACCAAAGGGTCCCAATCACCCAACGAAACAGGGGAAACCCTTTAAAATTTTGGGTTTCGGGCAAACAATTAAAAGGGTTAAGGGAAAAAGGGGGAATTCCGCTCCCCAAGCAGTTCAGAGGGTTGCTGGTGGAAAAAGGGCCCGTGAAGTAAAAGCCCTGTATTTAGCGCTTTCTCCCCGGGAAACCCCCAAAAACCCCCCTTTTCAAAAGATTTGGGGGGCCGTCGTTTTTTGGGGTTAAATCAATTTGAAGGGAAAAAAAAACTCCCAAATGTCAATCATCCGTTAAAGGCTTCTCTTTCTACCCACTAAAAATGTTTCCCCCGGTCAATCCAAATTTTTTGGTTTGATTTTGCAAGAGTTAAATTGCTAAATTTCTGTCAATCAACTTTAAATTGTAAATTTTTATTTTGTTAATTCTCTTCTCTTTAGAGACTAATGCAATTCATTGAGTTGATTTTCTAATGAAAATTAATTATGTTAAAGTGATGTTCTGAGACTTTCAAAAGCACATATGTCCGATGGGCATGTTTAAAAATAGATAAAAAGAAACATACTTACCTCTGTGATGATTTTGTTCTGTCCTGGTGGCCGTTCCATTCATCCCCACTGTACAGTGAATGTTTATTGTTCACATGCTATGTGCAGCCAATTACAGGCCACACATGCACGTAACCACTGTGGCCTGTGCTACACATATTGTATCTTAAATGCACAGGCACTGCTGATCTGCAGTTCATGTAATTGATTTAAGATCCAACCAATTATGATGAATATTTTACTTGTAAATCATTTGTATTAGTGTAGTGCATGCAGTGATTGGCGGACTAGTAGCGTCTCACTAGATTACAGTGCGGTACTTCATGACCTGTACTGTTCTTTACATGTGTCAGAATGAGTGGCTCCTTTGGTCACCAAGTGAGGGCGGTCCCATTTTCACTTTCTCTAGTACAATAAGGGAAGATTTCTCAATAATGTCTAACACTTAGACGATGTAAACAGACAGTCTTAAAATGCTCCACATTTATTATACTATTGATAATTCATGCGCATGTTTAGATAGTCTAGTCTAACTTTATACATTCTGCTAGTTGGCTTAGTATATAATTTTAACTACTTTTTCTGACGAAGAGCATCACACGCTAAGCCACACCGCCTTTGATTGAAGACATGCTCCTTTTACAGAGGCCATGTCAATTTTGTTGGATGAGACGCAGAACTGTCTAGAAACTCTAAAACACATAATAAATGGTGTAAAGCAGGTACATGTAACATAGCAGATAAGTTTGGAAAAAGACACAGGTCCATCAAGCCAACCTATAATTCTAGACGGCAGTATTTGTGGGAGAAATTGCTTCTTCAAAAATTCAATTTTTAAGTGTATAAGTAAATATTTTACATTCGTATTAAATCTGTGATTTCTTTTTTACATTTGATAATCATTTCTTATTAAAATAATTTAAAGCATGCATTCATTGCCTACTCTGAACACCTTCCTCACTGACCAGATTAGTAGTGCTCCTTTCAGTAAAAACAAAAAGAAATTCTCCATTAACTTTTTTGGGTTATGATTTCTCCAATAAGAATTTTATACTTTTACCTTGCCTTGTATCTGCAACGTGAGCTTTGAGACAGGTATATAAAACTGGCTGAAGTTCTGCAATAAAAGCAAGGTTACAGGATATAAACCAAGTATTTGTCCCATGGAAAAATGAATGAACTACTAACCCTGCATTGTGAAGATAAAATACTGAAGCAGTTTTTCCGAGAGAATGCAGTAAAGGTTTTCAGAAAAAAGGTTTATTGAATGAAAATTATAGGAATGTACAAGATTTCTTCACCGAAACAACAAAAAGTTAAAATGTGTTCATCAAGGCTGGATTTATCACCACTTCCAAATAACCTCCCGTGTTCTTGTTGGTTGAAATGTATCAATATACTTTAGTGATAAACAACAGGAATGACAAAGATCCCAGCACAAGTAAAATTTTTGTAATGCAAATAGGTGCACCCGGCACTGACATACCAGATGTGCCACCCTGTGCTGATGATCAATGTACACTAAAAGGCTTTATACTCTCTACAACATTAACCCCCTTAGTTTCTTTTTTGAAAACTAAAATATGTTTGCATTCCCATTTCCTGACACCAATAACTTTTTTATTTTTCCTCCAGTAGAATGGTGTCATAGCTCATTTTTTGTAGGGAAAGGTCTCGTTTTTATTGCTACCAATTTGGAATTTATGCAACTATTTTATTTACTTTTGATTTTATTTTTTCTGGAAGGTGAGATAACCGAAAAAACAGCCACAATTCAATGGGTGTTTTTTACGCCGTTCATCATGCAGGTTACATAACATGATATTGCATTAAGTCTGATTTTTGTGGTTGCAGTAATACCAATTATGTTAATTATTTTTTTTTTTTTTTGGTTTATATTATTGTTGTATTTTTTTTTTTACACATTTTTTTATTAATTTTTAATTACCCTAACATGTGATTGCTTGACCACTCATTTTGATTACATTGATTCTTTATTACACCTTGTCATGGCCTAGTTCAAACTAGACATGGCAACTGAACGTCGCCTGACAATAGAGTTGCAGAGGAGCCGATTGGGGCCACAACGGACTGTGATCCCACATTCTAATTATTTCAACACTGTGTTTGCATTTTATGTGCCGTCTAAATGGTTAGTTGTAAGTGCCAGATGCATATTACAGTCACCATGTATGGAGATGTATGGAGTGGGCTCAGTGAGTGAGCCTGTTTTTTTACTTCTTTTCTAAGACTCTGTTTACCTCTGCATTGGAGACTCCATTAATGGACTGTCAGGCACTACTGGTGTCCATCGTATGATGAATACGACACTGCACTGTGATGCATCTGCTACAAAGCTGGAAGACTCATTTACTCCAGAAACCAAGATTTTCTACCTCTGTTTCTAGCTCATGCCTAAATTTGAACAGGATCTATTTTTTTTGTACTTAAAGAGGACACCTGTTGTTATTAAGGCTTAATCAGATGTATAGTTTAAATTCTATGGTTTTATGAATCAGGATATAATAAAGACTTTAGAGCTTTGGAAGGTCTAAAAATTAGGTAAATATAAGATCAGATGAAAAACAATACAAGACAAATTACACCATTTCATTATTTATTACAAAAGAACTACGCAAAAATGCAAAAGCGAAAAATTAAGTAAACCCTTACTGCTTCCATAGGAACTAAGAAGGTAAGTAGCAGCCAGGTGCGGCTAATCAAAAGTTCTTAAATAAGGTTATCCTTTTGCTATTATAGACCTATAATAAATCACATTGTAAGATTGTAAAATAATTAGTTTGAATTTTATTGCATGAAATAAGTATTTGAACACCTTACCACCAGCAGCTTTTCTGGTTTCTCCACAGACTGTTAGTTTGTCTTTAAGAAGCCCTCCTTTGCTGCACTCATTACCTGTATTAATTGCACCAGTTTGAACTTGTTACCTGTATAAAAGACATCTGTCCATAGACTCAATCACACTCCAGCCTCCCCACCATGGCCAAGACCAAAGAGCTGTCTAATGACACCAGAGACAAAATTGTAGAACCTGCAAAAAGGCTGGGATGGCTATAGGATATTTTCAAGCAGCTTTGGAGAGGGGGCAAAAAAAACTGGGTTGGGTTTCAATTATAAGAAAAATTTAAAAAAAACCCCAAAAGGGGTGAAATTTTTCCCAAACTTCCTCGGTCATGAGGGGCCCCAAAGCAAGGGTCTCGCCCCCGTGAGGTAAGAAATTGGGGGTCTGTGAAAAAAATTTAGGGAATTAAAACCCGTTCTACCAAAGGGGGGATTGAATAAAAAAGTGGAAAAAAAAAGTCTCAATTTATTACTGTTAGTAAAACATTATTTCCCTCATAGAATTTAAAAACCCCCAAAAGGGCCCCCAAAAAGGGGCCCCCCCGCTCATGCTAGGGAACTGTTTTTTGGCCGTTGGGGTTCACCAAAAAGGGGCTAAAAAGATGGGGAATTTTTCAAAAAAAAATTTGGTTCGGTTTTACTTTTGCCAAAAATTTTTCCCGGGCAAAAAAAAATTCGGGGTTCCAAATTTCTTCGGGATGAAAACGCGTTAAAAAAAAAAAAATTTTCCAGGGGGCACCGAGCCTGCAGGGTGCTGTAGGGAAAAAAAGTGGTTTGGGGCCCTGCTTAAAATTTGGAAAAGGGGGCTTGGTTTTTGGGCTTTTACCAAAAATTGTGTTTTAGTTTTTTGACACGCCCCCATGAATACCCCCCCGCTTTAGAATTGCCTTTTTACTATAAAAATTCCCCTGGGGCATTTAAAAGGGCAAGGAAAAATGGGGCCAAAAAAAATCAAAGCGGGGGGGAAGTTTGCCGGGTTAAAAATCATGCCTGGGAAAAAAAAAAAAAAAAAAACCGGGGGAAACTCAGGGGCAAAATTTGTGGGGGAGGTTTTGGAAGGTGGGGCCCCCGGGGGAAACAAGGGGAAACAGGGCATTTTTAGGGTTTAGAGAAATTAAGGGGAAAAATGGGGCTTTCTGGGGGGTTTGGGAAAAAAAAAAGGAAAATAGGCCCCCCCAGTGGGCCAAAAGACCCCAGTGGTTTGGGAAGGGCCCCGGGGGCAGTAGCATTTAGGTTTTGGCAGTGGGGAAAAATGGGGGGCATTTGGGGGGTGGCAAAAAAAACAGGAGGGGAGTCCCCAGGGGGTGGCACAAAAGAAAAAAAGTGTGGAGGTCAAAGGCAAACAAACGCAAAAAAGGGTTTAGACGTGGCACAAATGGGGCCCCAAGGTTTTTGGAGGGGAAAAAGGGGAGCAGGGGGGCCCTGAGGGCAGGGGAGTGGGCCCCCAATGGGCCCCAGTTTTGGGGGGGCAAAGGGAGCCCGCGGGGATTTAGGGGGGGGCAGTGGCAAAAATGACTTCTGGAGGTGGGGAAAAAAAAGTAGTAGGGGCCCCAGAGGGCCAAAAAAAATGACAGAGAGTTTGGGGGTCACAGGGGAAACCCCCCGCAGCATTTAGGTCAGGGGGGGTGGCACCCGGGGGGGCCCCCCAGGTGGAGGGGCAAAAAAAGCAGCGCATGAGGTCAGGGGAGTGGGGGCAAATGACCCAGTTTTGGAGGGCACGGGGCAGCCGCAGATTTAAGGGGGAGGCAGTGGCCCCAAAAGACATTCTTTGGGGATGGCAAAAAAAAAAAAGGGGGGAGGCAAAAGAGGGGGGGCCAAAAATGACACAGTGTGGAGGGCACGGGAGGGAAACCACAGGGGAGCAGGAGAGGTTTGGGGCAGTGGCCAAAAAAAGGGGCATTTCTGGAGGTGGCAAAAATGGAAAAGGCCACAGGGGTTTGGCCCCAATGGGCAGGGGTGTGGATGTCCCCCCGCAAACCAAAACAAACAGCAGCCCGCCCGCATGAAATTCCCTTTGGGGGTGGGGAAAATGGGGCCCGGGGTTTTGGAGGTTTGGGGGGCAATTTCCAGTCCCCAGTAAAGGATTTGGGTTTGGGGGGCAGATGGAAAAAATTTGGGCAGCCAAAATGTGTGGCATTTAGGGGGGGGTGGCGGGCATCAGGGAAAAGTGGTTTTTGGGGAACGTAGGGTTTGGGGAAACCCCGGGGTTTATTTCTTTTTCAGTTTTTGGTTTTAGGCGGTTTAAAGGGGTTTATGAGTTTTTACGGGCCTTAAGGGCCAAATTGGTGTGTGGAAAAAAACCTGGCCGATTTTCCACGGGTTTTTTCTTAAAAAGGTGTCTTCACATTTCCGTAAAAAGGGGTTTCCTTGGGGTAAGATGGCCCCCGCCGCACTGAACCCCCCCTATGATGCCCCACTATGGCCGGGCAGGACGCTTTTCCCCCCTGAAAAATCGGCAAGTTGCGGCCAACATCCATTTGGCTGCCCCAGTAGTCCAGGGATCTTTAAAAAGGGGGGGCAGAGTGTGCAAAGTAGGCCACACCGTTGGGGTTTAGGGCTGCTCCCGGGTCTGTGCTGCTGCTCTGGCGACTGCCCCCCCTCATAGGCGGGTGAAGGAAGTGTCATCAGTGACTTCCGATTAGGTTGCTGCGATGGAGTGGTATGCCCTACCCCCCCACCTTCCCCCCGCAGCCGCGGGGCAAGTAGTTACTGTGAGCGCTTGAAGAACCCCCCGGTCTAGACCTGTCAGAGGAGGGACAGATGCGCTCATAAGGCAGCGGCCAACTGACTATGGAGGATTTCCTATTAGTATTTTGGTTTGTCCTCCTCTCAGCAGCTGGGGGGAAAAAAAAAGGCTCCCATTTTGGGACTGGTCTTTGCGTTAGCGCGGAGGGTTCAATAGGGTGGAGAGCCATGAAAGTCATTCCCTTGCGGGATGCTGACTAATTGGCTGTCTAGCCAGGACATCAGCAATGCATGCGGGCCACCTGCACAAGTGACTGCCAGAGGGGGCTCCCTGCTCTCCATCCCACTGTTATACTGCCACGGTGCTTGGGGTCATCTGGCCTCTTCTTCCTCATTTTCCCTTTCTACCCCACCACCAGCTGCTCCTGTCCTCCTCTCTTGTCACCTGGGTAGATATGAAATATCCACTCATTAACCTCAGACATGCTTCTGCTCCAATGTCCTCCCTACCTCCTCCTCCATTTCAGTCCCCACCGGACCTAATGTGGGCGCGAGATGTAGTCACCCATTCTACAGTCCCCTGCAGACAGATTTTTCAGCATCTGTTCCAGGACATGAAGCAGTGGGGATGTCGTTATTCATCCGTGTCCTGGAACTGACAATAACGTCGCTCCTCGGATGGCCTCAACCAAACTGGCGGTGTAGGTGTCACGCATGAGCTGCCACTGGCTGTCTCAAAGTTACACAAGCGGGAGTTATCTTCTGTCCGCCTGGGATCATCAAAAAATCATTAAATGCACCTTTCTCTGTCTCTAATCGTCAGGTCCAACATGTGCAGGCTGAATTCCAACGGGTTGAAACAATTGCATATCAGATTTGTGTTGGGGGTGGCCGTTCTGTCAGCTGCAACTCGTGGAGGCGTGGTTCTGGGCTTTTAGGAATGGATGAGTGCATGCACTAAGTTTTCCGGCCATTTTCGAATCTTCTGGGGAAGGACCGGAGGAATAGGAAGACTTCAAGATTCCTCTTTTCACAACAAATAATTCGTACACATGCGCCTTGCAGGGTGCATGGTCGCCTACATCCCTCTCGGGTGCAGTGCGGACACCATGTTCCTCCAATTGTCCGTCACCATGGTTCCGATTTGCAGTTGATTGATGCGGGAGATAGGGGAGAGTAAGGCCACTCATGATTTTTTTGGCTTGCATGAGCGGAAGCAGTTCCCCTCCCCGTGTAGACTTTTCGCCGAGGCAAAGCCAGGGTGTTTAGAACTGCGTGACTACAGGCTGTGACATACACTTGATGGTGTATGATGAGCTAAGTACTTTGTGGAAGGCTTATAAGATGGTGTTTGGTGGTGGAGGAGGGAGAAAGGCGGACTTTAGCGCAGCGAGCCGCTGGTTTGACAACGTGGAGGGAGAAGAAGCGGGGCGTCTCCTTGTCCAAAGTTGTTGGTTTTTTGTTGTGCCTGGGGCAGGAAGACATTTCACAAGTGGGCCGTGTTTAAATGGACATGTACTGGCCCTGACCGTTAGTTACAGCTCCCAGACGTCCGCGCTGCCATATGCACAGTGGAAAAACCGGATAAGCTTCATAGGACTGGCTCCACCTTTGTGTCTTAATTTTTTTGAAGTTGCTGGGTACTGCCTTTTTGTGGAATATATTTATATACGGATTGGAACTCTACATCTTGGCTCTGCAAAGCCATTAGTTCTCTGAATGGTTGCAGAGGTCCTCCGCCATTTGGGAAGGGAGGGTGGGACTGCATTACAACAATTGGACAGTGGAGAACTGTTCAGCTTCTGCCACCTTAGGATGGTGGACGCATTATGTTGTCTCTTTGCAATCGCCTCGCGAACGACTGCTGGCGCCATGTGTAGCGAGGAAGCAGGAGGCAGGAGCGATCTGTAATGAATGGGAAAATGATGTCAAAGGAGAAAAACAGAATCCCTTCTGCAGAGGTGGGTGGAAGTCCTTGATGGCTGCATTGGCATGCGTGCCATTGGGGCGCAGCCTGCTGCAGAGCTGTTTGCTGCACGGCGGCAGGAATGACCAACACATCTGATCACCACGTTTCTCCCAGGCCACGGATGGTTGACGCTGCATGTGTTGACCACGAGGGGCCATCGGTGCCAACGTTAGCTCCCTGGCCAAGCTTCACTTTTCTGCCTACCGATTTCTACTTTACCATATACGGGGCCTCCTCCCGGTGCTAGCAAAGAGAACTGCCACCACGCCCCCGCCGAGTAATCGGTTTTTACCGCCAAACGCTCCGCACTGAGTGACTACTGCCGCCGCTGCCTCGCTGAGCCCCTGTGCCGCTACTTTCTTGGACCTGTGAAAGCCGGTTTTTTTTTTCCCCCCCGTCGGTAGTCCCGCTTGGCTCCCGACCTCACACTGCTGGCAATCCTGCCTGACTCACGGCCGGCCATCCACCACAAACCCACTTGCTGGTGGGTGCCTGCGCCGTCTGCCTGACGCGCCAGGCAAGCTTGACGCCTCTCTTCTTCCTACGATGTGTAGCCTTGCCCTTCACCCGACTCCAAGTCGCGGGGTCGGCTACATCCATCAATTATTGTGTGTTTCATCGTTCACTGTGTCCTCTGATCACCGCGGTCTTGTATGCAGAGCATAATCCCTTCACAAATATTGACCTCCACATCGCCAATCTCAAACATCTATACTTTGCCGCCGCCTATTGCAAGAAGCAGGGGATATCTATTGGCCCCACCAAAATTTTTCACTGCATGTAGTTGCTGACTGCCCTCCTCAAATTGCTCATCCTCGTTATATAAGTGGCGCTGAGCCCAGACCACATAGTAGATCTCTGGCTGAGGGAACGGATGGGACAGAGGCGGGGGTTGGGTTGAGGACAGTGTGAGGGCCGCTGACCCACTCCCGGGCTGCCAATAAGGGTTGGTCTGACGTTTCCACCGACTCCTATGGCTGGGGTTGTCAGATGTCTGATGTCACTCTGGGGGAAGTGGAGGACCTAGTCAACCAATCAAGACCATTGGGTTTGCTAACAACCACGCCCGAAGATTGACAGCGGCAGTTGTGGCCTGTCGGCAGTAGTTGTGGGCGCTCTCACCGGGTAAGTTGACCCCTGCGGCGACGTCCTTCTCCCTTGACTGTAGCTGCGACCTGGGCCCACACTCTGCTCCCAGGAAAGGAATCTATCAGCCAATGTTGTGCCTCTGCCTCTGCCACTTATCGGCAGGTTGGGTGGTGAAGAAGAGTTTTGCCACCCTCTCTGTCATGACATACTGTCTCATACTGTTTGTTTTTAACTAATTATGTTACAGTCACTGTTTGATTGTGAAGAGATATCTGTTATATGATAATTACACCCTTGTGTATTTTATTTTACTCCATTGAACCCAGTAACAGCTTATTGGGTAAACCCGCTTTTGGATATTTAAATGCGTCCACAAATTGCCAGGGAAAAAATTTACTTGTATGTTCGTTTTTTTTTAAATAAACATGTGTATTTTGTTGAAATGTAAAAGCACATGCTGGCTTAATTAATTATCCTCGGATAATGTATTATGCTACAGGCAAAATTGCTTCTTTGGCAGTGGAAAAAGAAAGAACTTTCTTTTACTATGTAAAAAAAACTGCAGAAAAAATTATTTGTTAAACCCCTGATGCTATAAATTGCGCAAAGAATTGGCAGCCAAAAACTACCAGTTTTGCTAGGTTTTACCATGGCGTGTAGTAATTTTATGGTACACAGCATTCGAGAAAAACTTGTAAATTAGTTAATTAACATTCGGTTGTGAAATTTTAATAAATGTACAGGCAAAATGTCTTTTTTGGCGGGTGAAAAAGACGGTTTATTTTAGTCACTCCACAACAGCAGAACAATGCTTAATTAAACCCTGGATGTAAAATTGACGCAAAAGAATTGAGCAGCCAAAAACTACTCAGCTTTGTAGCGTGTTAAAACGAATGGCGTGTGTTTTTTCCGGGCACACAACAAGGAGAAAAACTTTGTAATTAACCTCGCTTTGTGAATTGATGCTACAGGAAAAAATGTAATTTTTGCCGGTGGTGAAAAAGACAGTTGTCTTCTTCCGTCACCAAGCTGCAGAACAAGCTTAATTAACCCCTTGATTGTTGTAAATTGCGCCAAAAGAAGTTGAGCAGCCCAAAATGAAGTGGTATTTGTATTGTAAAAAAAACGCTGGTTTCTTTAAATGAATGTACAACAGGTAATAGGGGCTTAGATCACCCTTGGATATTCAAATGTGCTGGTGAGCTGATAGCATTAAAATGTAATATGCAGCTGCATGGACACACACGGACTTCAGATCCAATACCCACAAAATCAGAATTTAGAAACGTAAAGACGAAAGCAGTTCTCTGAGACAAGCTGAGACACCCCCAAAATCGCTGTATAAATAATGAGTTCTTTAGTATCAGCTATCATTAGCAAGCCGCAGGCAGCACCTTCCTATATCTGTACATGAGAGCGGTATGAGCTCCCAGCGTCGCGCCCGGACCATATTTAGCTGCGGTTGTCGTCACAAATCAGCCGGTCTCTCTGATGGCTTCATCTCTGCATGTCATGTTGGCATTGCCATTCTTCCTCCTATGAGTTCTTTGCCCAATGTTACGCCATGTGCTCGCGCATTTTATCAATCAAAAACCACGTTCGTTCACGCAAAGTTTCCCCAAAGTACGACTATCTAGTCATGTGTGGAGTAAGGTAAGAATGAGTTAAAACGCCAAGAACTTCGTCCCAATAGTGAAGCTTGGGGGGGAAAAATATCATACTCTGGGGCTGTTTTTCTGCAAAGGGAACAGGACGACTGCAGTGTATTGAAGGGAGGATGAATGGTGCCATGAATTGCAAGATTTTGGCCAATAACCTCCTTAGTCTCAGTAAAAGTATTGAAAATTGGTCGTGGTTGGGTCTTCCAGCATGAAATAACCCGAAACACACAGCCGGGGCAACTAAGGTGTGGCTCCGTAACACGTATTTCAAGGCCCGGAGTGGCTGCACCCTCCAGACCTAAACCAATCGAAAATCTTTGGTGGGAGCTGAAACTTAATATACCCCAATGAAAGCCCTGAAACCTGAAAGATCTGTAGAGGATCTGTATGGAAGATTGTGCCAAACTTCCTGCTGCAGTATGTGCAATCTTAGTCAAGAACTACAGGAATGTTTGACCTCTGTAATTGCAAACAAAAGTTTCTGTACCAAATATTAAGTTCTGTTTTTCTATTGTATCAGATACTTATTTCATGCAATAAAATGCAATCTAATTATTTAAAAATCATACAATGTGATTTTCTGAATTTTTTTTAGATTCTGTCTCTCACAGTTGAAGTGTACCTACGATAAAAATTACAGACCTCCCAATTCTATGTAGGTGGGAAAGCTTGCACACTTGCCAGTGTATCAAATACTTACTGTCCCCACTGTAGCTGAATGTTCATCCCTCCAGGGCACTTACATTGGTTAGCAAGGATTTCATTTGCCTTTGGCTATGTCCACACGATGAGTATTTCAAGTCGGAATTCACGCAAATTCTGACTTGAAATACACGTCTAAAAACGAAAGTAAATCATCCCCATTGACCTCAATAAAAATTATGTGTTGTAGTTCATACAATGTGTATTTTTGTCAGTTGTAAATGCAAAAATACTTAGATCATGTTCATTCTTTGGTCATATTCCATGCAGAAAATGTGCTTTTGAGGTCAATGGGGATAGCTAAAATACTTGTGTAAAATGCGTCCAAAACATTTGCATGTTGCTTTGGATGCGGATCCCTGTCCAAAACCACATAGAAATGAAGGGGACTAGCTTCTAACTGTAAATCTCCTGTGTCCAACAGAATCCAATGAGAATCCAATGAGCAAATTTTACTCATCATCTGGACATGCCCTTTAAGAGATAAATGGCCTCATGCATTATAAGGCTTTTTGAACTTCCTCTGTATTATTAGGGTAAATTATACTCTTCTGTCACAAGGTGTGCCACACTCCCCACACTCCCCCACTCCAGACCACAGACACACTCAAGTTTGTGCTCCCCATCCCGGCCGCCTCTCCTCTCCTTGCTCCACGCTCATTCTCTGCTTCTGGCCAGCGCACACGCTCCTTTTCTCTAGGGTATGCCGGCTCTTTAAGATTTAAAGGTCCAGCACCCCACGGACCACCAATCATCTGTTGCTTCCTCCATTATAAAGACACTTCCTCCTGATACCTGTGCCATTTATTGGTGTGCTTCTGCTAGTTTGTGCTTACCTATGTTTGTTATTCCTGGTATCTGAGCCCATGCTCTTGAACTTTGACTATTCTCTGCCTGCTGCCTGCCCTGAACTTTCTGTAAGTGACCTGATTACTTTTTGCCTGATTTCAGCCCTGGTCTTTCCGCCAGTGACCCAGCTACATTTCCGCCTGCTTCTTCTGTACCACGCTGCACCTCGGCTGTCACCACGAGCGCCCATGTGAGGGGTAGCGACCTGGGAGTCTCCCGCAGTGAAGTCCATCGCACCCCGTGGTGGGCTCTGGTGAATACTAGAGGGGGGGGGACTCCTTAGACCCCACTCCCTGGTTTGATTAAAAATCATCTCTCATGGTGACATCTTTTTTCGCTTCCTCTATCCACTTTCCACATTGTGAAACTGAATGAAAAGCCTTTCGAGAACCAAAGTTGCCCCAAATCATAAAAAGCATAATATAAAAATACTCTACTGTTGAAAAGTATGAGTGCAGCAGTATCCAGGAGGAGTGATTGGCATGCACTGGTTTTCTTGTATTTAGGGCCCACACCCTAAGGGTTTGTGAACCCCGGTGCTCAAATTGCAGCATGGCATTATTTATTTCAGATCACTAATTATTGAAAACAACTTATATTTCTTTTGCAAATCTTATATTTTCAGAAGGCTACGTCTATTCTATGGAACTGTTATTCTTCTAGTAATGTGTTCATGTTAAAGAGGCAGAAAATATAATTGTTAAATATAGATTTGACATAAAAATAAAAGAAATCCATTTATATTTAACAAAAATACCGTGACCAAAGAAGGTTGGATGAAAAATGGAAGCAGGAAGCTCAGTTACTGCCAACTGAAGGAGAGAGGTGCCAGGTTCTGAACGCAGAATAAAGGTGTCTTCCTTCTCTTGTTATCTTCAAAGGTTCAAATTATTGCAACGTCTTTGTTTAAAACAAAGCCCCTAGGGGGAAAGTAAAGAAACTTGGATGAACACAAACATCATTGCCAAACTTTTCTTCTTATGCCCTTAATTCACTTCAACCCTTATGTCAGTGACTTATACTCAGTCTAAGTAAACAATATACCTGGAATTCTATGTGCAAAACAAAACTCTTTTTATCAAAAAAATTAACAAATTGCTGAAGACACTGTATAAGACACTGTATAAATGGTCACTAACCTCTTTCTCCACTTATCATGCTCCCTTTCTTATCCCCCTTTTTCCTCTGAAAAAATGCTAAGAATTCATCCTAAAACTGATCAGCTTATTAAAGGTTAATATCAAGTTACAGAGGCTCACAGATGTCTGTGGAAAGTGGGGAGTGGCTGAATAAAGACAAAGGAAGAGGTGCACAAAGAGACCCTGCTGAATGCTCTATTACGTGTTAGAGGTCACCCCACAACTTGATTCACACCTTACACTGCTGACTGCTGCTCTGAGAGTTTACTATAGAGATATAGGGGAGCAGGATATTCTTTTGTTTGTGTGTGTGTGTACATTTGCTATGGGACATTATAGCATTTAGCCTCAATCCACTAACTGTAAATTTGAGTCTGCAGAGGAAAAAACGATGTGAAAATGTCATATACAATATAATAGCCCTTTACAATATATTGGCTAGAAATAAGGCTACTCCTTATGTACACGTGACAGGTTACTTTGAAGTGGTTTCCCATCAAATTGATTAGCTTTAAATATGTAGGCAAAGGAAAAGATAAATTATAACCAAATACATTAATTTCAGAGCTAGAGCGGTTCTTATCGCCTGCTTGTGTACTCCAGCTTCTCTAGGTTACCAACTAGCTCTCAGCTCTAGAATCCCTAACCAGGATGGTGATGTAACTCCCTGCTATAGCTGATTAGCAGCACAGAAGCCTGTTTATCTTTCTTACTGACAAACTTTAAAGCTCTGTAGCCTTGTGCCCTGCAGTTAAATCCCCTCCATCACCAATATCTCTAACAGGCTCAACTACGAATAACAGAGCTTAAATATCAGTCACTGATGTAGACCCACCCACAGCCAATCTCAGGCTGGCCCACAGGGGAGTACGGGAAACCCTAGGTGGGCAACTAGCCATGGTGGGCCCCATTTCTGGAAGAGCAGAAAAAAGCAGAAAACAGAGTCATGTGCAGTATGTGCAGTCTTGCACAAAAGCTGTAGAATGGGTCCCAAGAAGTAACTCCACTGCTGTGCCCCAGGAATCAATTTTATTGGTGGGTTCCAGGCACCCCAGCGCGACACTGCCCACACCCTGAACAGGAAGTGGGAGCCTGAAGCTGGCTGTGAATAGCAGGCTCTGTGAAACAGCCTCATGGAAAAACCCTTTAAGTCTATCTGCAAGTTAACCAGTTTAAGACCAGTACTGAACTTGTCTCTTCTCTGTAAAAAGACTAGTTGTCTCTAGCAGCAAGCTTTTTCTCTCTATCAGAGATGTCTCTATAGAATCATGGAAGGACTAGCCCCAAATCTAAAGATTTTGGATGGTTCGCAAGCAGTTAAAGTAGTATTCGTATGGTCATAAATATCTGATAGTTAAACGTTCATCCTTTAGAACCTCAGATATTGGGACATGGAGTCCCTGACCTGATTCTAATAAAACCGTCATATCTTTACAGGAATTCTGAAAAATAGCTGGGTGACCAAATAGAAAGAAAAATGTAAAGAAAATTTCAAACTGAGCAAAGTAATATTGATGTGATCAAAAAAAGAAAGATTCTAAGTTTGAGGTTTGGATAAAAATGGAGTAATTATGCTAAGCAAATTGATCAGAAACATTTTCAAGAATATGCAGTTTATGGTGCTGCATTGTTACTGGTAAAGTGAAAGATTTTGTCTCTTTTACTAGTTCCATGACTTCTGTTTATAACTTTTTCATCTATAAAGAATCCATTTTTGGACAGATTCCTGTCCTTTTTGACAGATTTAATTGATTTGCAAATGGATCTGTCAGATTCCTGTTTTGAGGAAAAATAAGAACTGCGCTAAATTACCACAACCTAAAGTTGTAGCCATAAAAAGCAGAGCCATAAACATCATTGTAGGGATAACACAAAACTATATCACATAACAAGTTTTCTACTTTCTGTTTCAAAGTCCTGCAAACAAATCCAAGTTTCACACTAGAGGTAGGTAACATTGTGCGGAGCCATAGGCAGCTACTGCATTACAGAGAGCTTGACAACATCAGGAAGTTATAGAAACATTTGCTTGAATATTTTCCAGAACTAAAAAATTGTATTAACTACATAGTAACTCATACTTATACTCTGCAAAGAATTTCACTATTTATATCTTACTTGTCTGAGAAACCTATTAAATGATATATTCTTTTTTGCCAGTCTATGCAAAAATTTTGTTTGCAGAAATATATATTTTTCTCTGAGCACATTAGGAATAAAAGTTTATTGCGAGTGCAATTTACAACCAAATGCATATTCTAAAGTTCGAGTTTTTATGGTGATAAATGGATCAGAGCAGTATATTCACTAACTAAAATTTCAGCAGCACAACGGTACATTGCAATGGGGCTCGATTTCCTAAACGGGGCTCAAGGCAACTTATGGTCCATTCAAGCCTCAGCTAAGCACATTTATTCATTCTCAAGTTTTACTGCCATGTATATCAAGATGACACAGGCTGGTATGAAAATCTGCTTTACAACACATTTGCATTGCAGTTAAATGAATGTTGTTTGCATTTCATGTGCACAGCGCATAGCGTGATACAGAAACACCAAAAATTAGTTAATGCAAAGTAAAAAGCCCAATAAACATCACAGAATTTTATTTTGTATTAAAACAAGTCAAAAACAATGTAAGCTTTATTTCATATAAAAAGCTGCATGGCAAGTATTTCCCTGGATTAATACCGTATAGAATGGAAAGGATGAGATCTAAAACTGGATCATTATCATTACAGCCATTATTGCTTCCTGTCCAACTAGAAGAGGCTCATAAATATATAATGCCAATCATAACTTGTAGCCTTTGACACTGATGTAACATTGCACTATATAAAGACCCATGTAAAAAACTAGTATCATTTTATGTGATGTTGTGGATGTTGATACATCCTTCAGCATATTATATACAAACAAGCAAAACATGAAAGGGTGAACTTCCATCGCACTGCTCTGGCATATTCACAGGTAAACTGCGCATGTGTGAAAACACGCGACAGTGCTTATTTACCATTTAAACATTAGCAGCTGAGCTTGCGCAGAGGAAGTATATAGATGTAAAACATTGATACAATATATCCGGGCTCCAAAACCAGTGGGTACCCTAAACCGTGGGTTATTTATATGCAGACTAGTGGGAGAAAAGTTATTCTCAACTTTAAAAAGGCCGCCTACAAAGCTATGATAAAGCACTACAGTGGGACTGATGTGCATACCAGTCTTGCGTGTCCATAAGTAGAGACACCAACCAAAGGCTAGAGTCAATACTCAAGCACAAAAAATCACTCAAATAAACGGAGAACACAACTTCTGAATGATAGCGCCATAAACTCCCAACCTGAAAAACCCAACACACCCATGGAGCATGTAATGTACAGTGCCTTGCGAAAGTATTCGGCCCCCTTGAACTTTTCAACCTTTTGCCACATTTCAGGCTTCAAACATAAAGATATAAAATGTAAATTTTTTTTGTGAACAATCAACAACAAGTGGGACACCACTGTGAAGTGGAACAAAATGTATTGGATATTTTAAACTTTTGTAAAAAAAAAAACAAAACTGAAAAGTGGGGCATGCAAAATTATTCGGCCCCCTTAAGTTAATACTTTGTAGCGCCACATCAAGAGACTGTGATGTCTGCGATTCTAACTGCCATGTTTGTTCCCCCTATTGCATTTTTTTTATGCAATGCAATAAAGTTACTGATGATCTAGCCCCCTAGAGGTCAAGTATAATAGGAGGACTTGATATTACTATGAGAAAAAAAAAGTTTTTAAAAGTATACAAATATAAAAAAATATTATAAGTAGAGATGGGGGAATTTCTCAAAAATTCGGTTCGGTGACTTCGCCGAATTTTCCGTCAAAATCCGTTTTGTCCCGAATTACTTTGAGACGAATCACATTAAAAACAGCTATTTCCTGACTGCAGAGAGCCTATAGGGTGCTGTAGAACATTGAGCCATGCTTAAATATGCAGAGGGAGCTTGGTTTGTCCTTCATACAATTCTGTGTTTTAGTATGACACGCACATGACTGCCGCCGCTCTTAGAATCACTTCACTCTAAAATTCCCTGTGCACTTATAGGGGCAAAACTGACCAAAAAACTGAAGTGGGAATGTAGCCTGATAAAGTTACGGCATCGCCAGCTGGAAAAAAACAAGCTTAGGGCTAAGATCCTACGATAGCGTCAAAGAACACAGTAGTAGGTTACTGGAACCGGCACAGATCGCAGCACAATAAGGGGACGATGGCAATAGAAACGCCAGGGAGCGGAATTTAAGTAAGTCCCAGTTTTCACCAGAGCCCGCCGCAAAGCGGCATGGACTTGCTGTGGCGGGAGTCTACCAGGTCGTTACCCCTGATGGGACTTGCTTGCGGTGGCAGCCGAGGTGTAGCGGGGTACAAAATCGTAAGGCAAACTCGGGGTCGGGGACAAGCGTAAGGTCAGGACAGCCGGCAAGGATCATGGTCAAGGGACGGAGGCAAGAGGTACGGTACACGGATATTACAGACGAGGCTCAAAAAGGAGGCGGAGGCAGTTTCTCCTGTCTATAATTTGGATATACGATTCATACTGAAGAAGCTCATCCAAAGCCAGTTTTGCAGCATTTGCTTGTGCTTCACTATTCCAGTTTTGTACTAAATTCCATCACTAATGGCACCGAATACAAAATAAGCACCTAAAACATTCCCTGTAGTTAGGGTCTCCTTTAATTCCATACGCTGCATTTGAACAAATTGGTGTCACGCAGAAACTGAATTCAAACTACCACGTTTATACTTCATAATTAACTGCGTTGGAATTTTTTTAGGTATTAATGAAGAAGCTGATGGAGGTAGAATTGCCTTGGCCAAAAATGGTTTCGGAACATTAGCAAACTGACTACGGAGGATTTCTCTTTGGAACGATAGTGAGGGCCTCTGCCGGATGGTGACTATTCGGCTGTCACTAGCCAGGCGATTCAGCATGCTGTGGGCCATGTGCGCAAGTGATTCTGAGGGACTCCCTGCCTCCATCTCCACTGTATACTGCCACGGTGCTTGGGGGTGCCTATGGGAGAGTGGCACCATGACAGCAGCAGCATGAGGTCAGACAGTGGCACAATGACATTCTGGAGGTGGCAAAAACAGTAGTAGCCCACAGAGTGGCACAATGACACAGTGTGTAGGTCACGGCAGCAACCACAGCACCAGCATGAGGTCAGACAGTGGCACAATAACAGAGTGTGGAGGTGGAACAAACAGGAGTAGGCCACAGAGTGGCACAATGACAGAGTGTGGAGTTCACACCAGCAGCCACAGCAGCAGCATGAGGTCACAGAGTGGCACAGTGACAGAGTGTGGAGGTGACGGAAGCAGCCACAGCAGCAGCATGAGGTAAGACAGTGGCACAATGACATTCTGGAAGTGGCAAAAACAGGAGTAGGCCACAGAGTGGCACAATGACAGAGTGTGGAGGTCACGGCAGCAGCCACAGCAGCAGCATGAGGTCAGAGAGTGGCACAATGACACAGTGTGGAGGTCATGGCAGCAGCCACAGCAGCAGCATGAGGTCACAGAGTTGCACAATGACAGAGTGTGGAGGTCACGGCAGCAGCCACAACAGCAGCATGAGGCCACAGAGTGGCACAATGACAGAGTGTGGAGGGCACAGCAGCAGCCACAGCAGCAGCATGAGGTCACAGAGTGGCACAGTGAAAGAGTGTGGAGGTCACGGCAGCAGCCACAGCAGCATCATGAGGTCACAGCGTGGCACAATGACAGAGTGTTGAGGTTACGGCAGCAGCCACAGCAGCAGCATGAGGTCAGACAGTGGCACAATGACATTCTGGAGGAGTAGGCCACAGAGTGGCACAATGACAGAGTGTGGAGGGCACGGCAGCAGCCACAGCAGCAGCATGAGGTCAGAGAGTGGCACAATGACAGGGTGTGGGGGTGACCACAGCAGCAACAACAGCAGCAGCAGCATGAGGTAAGAGAGTAGCACAATGACAGGGTGTGGAGGTCATGGCACTAGCAACAGCAGCAGCATGAGGTCACAGAGTTGCACAATGACAGAGTGTGGAAGTATGTGGCAATACCAGTCCGTGGTAAAGATGGTGGTAGGCAGATGGAGAAACTGGCAGCAGATGTGTGGCATCAGACGGGTGGCGGCATCAAAATTATGGCTGAGGCCGGTAGTTTGAATTCAGACTCATTTCTTAAAGTTTTGGTGAGGCGTCATGGCTGATGTAAACTGACACCTAAGGCATTGGTGTGTGGAAATCCTCACCGATCCATGCCTGATTCATCTTGACAAAGGTCAGTCGTTCCACATTTCCGGTGGACAAGCAAGTTCTCCTTGGGGTAACGAAGGCCCCTGCCGCACTGAACATCTGCTCTGATGCCACACTACTGGAAGGGCAGGACAGCTTCTCTACTGCAAACTCAGCAAGTTGCGGCCACACATCCAGTTTGGCTGCCCAGTAGTTCAGCGGATCTTCTAACTGGGGTGGCAGAGTGCTGTCCAAGAAGGCCACCACCTGTTGGTTCAGGGTCTGCTCCAGGTCCTGCTGCTGCTGGCGACTGCACTCCTCACTGGGCGGGTGAAGAAGCTGCTCATCAGTGACTCCAGACTTAGGTTGCTGCTGATGGAGCGGGAAAAAGCTCCGACCCCCCCCTTTTCCCCCGGGCACCGGGGCAGTAGTACGGAGCGCGAAGAACCCCCCGGTCAGACCTTCAAGGGGGGACGATGCCACACATGGGCAGGGGCCAAAATGACTACGAGGATTTCCCTAAGTATTTGAGTTTGTCCTCCCCTCAATAGCTGGGAAAAAGGCTCCCATTTTTGGACCGGAGCGAGGCCCCATAGGTGGAGAGCCAGAAGCACCCCTTGCCGGATGCTAAACTATTCGCTTCACACCAGCAAAAAAGCATCTGCGGCCATCTGCAAATTACCCCGGGGTCTCCCTGCCTCCATTCCATGATAACTGCCCGGTGCTTGCGGGTAGCTGCCCCGTTTTTCCTCATCTCCATCTACCTCCTCCAGCCCCTCCTCCTCCTCTCTGTCCCCCTGGGTAAAAACCACTAATTTCACCAGACAATGCTCTGCTCCAATTTTCCCCCTCCTCCCCCAAATTTTTCATCCCCAGCGGACTTATGTGGCCGCAGTTATTTCGCCACATCTCCAGTCCCCGCCCAGACAGATTTTTCAGCATCTGTTGCAGGACATGAAGCAGTGGAATGACGTTTTTCATCCCGTAGTTTTGGGGCGACTGACAAATAACGTGGCCCCCCCTTGAATGGCCTCAAAAAACGCAGTTCACGCAGAGCTCCACGGGCTGACATCAAAGTTACACAGGGAGTACTCCTGTCCGCCTGGATCATCAAAAAATCGTTAATGGCCCCCTTTCCTGCATACAGTCGGTCCAACATGGCGGGCTGAATTCAAGGGGTGGAAACATCGCATATCAGGTGTTTTTGGGGGAGGCCGTTCTGCGAGGAGGGTGTTCCGGCTTTGTGGAAGGGATGAAGTGCATGCACATTTCCTGGCCTTTTCAGAATCTTCTGAAGATCGGGGAAGACTTCAGGAACCTTTTCAAACCAATTAAAACACATCGCCATGCAGGGCGCATGGATCTCCCTCCCGTGCAGCGTGGACCCATGTTCCCCCCATTGTCCCCCACCATGGTTCCGATTTGCATTAGCGCGGAGAAAGCCACACATCGATTTTTTGCTGATGACGCGGACATTCCTCCCCTGTGTGACTTTGTTCGCCGAGGCAACCATGAAAACTGCGTGACACCCTGGCCCTACACATGGGTATGAGGGAGCAGTACTTGTGGCGGCTGAGATGGGGGGGGTGGTGGAGGGGGGAAAGGGGACTTGGGCGCAGGGCCGCAGTTTGACAACGGGGAGGAGAAAGCACGTCTCCTGTCCAAGTTTTTTGGTGGCCTGGGCCGAAGCACATTCACCCATGGGCCGTAAAGGACCGTACTGGCCCTGACCGTATTACAGCTCCAGACGTCCGCGCGCCGTGCCCGGGAACAAACCGATAAGCTCAAGGACAGGCCCACCTTCTGTTTCACAATTTATAAAGTGCGGGTACGCCTTTTTGGAAAAGAAATTACGGCTTGGAACTCCCATCTCATCCGGCACAAGCCTTTAGTTCTCTGAACGTGCGGGTCCACCTTTTGGAAAAGGGAGGGACCCCTCACACCAACAACTTGGACAGGAGAGGTCACTTTTTTCCCCTTAGATGGTTGGACGCATACTTTGCTCTTTGCAACCGCCTCGCTGAATGATTTCGGGCGCCATAGTAGCGAGGAGCGGGAAAACTGGACCGGGAGAATGTCAAAGAGAAACAGCCCCTTTCCCTGAAAGGTGGGGAGCCTTGACTGGCGCACGGGAAAATGCGTGCCACGGGCACTGCTGCGCTGCGGCGGCAGGATGGACCCCCACATCTGAGCCACTTTCTCCCAGGCCCCCGGGGATGGTGACCTGCTGTGTTGACCGGGGCCCGGGCCCAACGTTAGCTCCCGGCCCCACGCTTCATTTTCTCTTACAATTCTACATTACCCATTTTCGGCACCTCCGGGTGTCTTAGAAAAGAAAGCCACCCCGCCGATATCAATTTTACCGCCAACGCTCCGCACTGAGTGACTACTGCCGCCGCTGCCTCGCTGAGCCCAAGTCCCGCTACTTTAGGCCCTGCAAAGGGGGTTTTTTTTACCCCTGCCGTTTTGGCCCCTGACCTCACACTGCGCTTTCCTGCTGACCCCACGGCCCCCACGACCCACTTGCTGGCTGCGTCGCTGCCTGAGGCGCAACCCGACGCCCTCTTCTCCTAACGATGATGAACCCCTTCCTCCCCCCCGGCTCCCAATGGGGTCCGGCACCATCACATCTATTTGTGTTTCATCTAAACTGCTGCCCCTCATCACCGGTCTTGGTTTTGCAGAGGCGCCCCCTCAAAACATGACCTCCCATGCCACTCTAAACATCTATACTTTGCCCCCTACTCAAGAAGCAGGGATATGGCCCTATTTTTTTCGCTCCCAGTAAGCTGCTGATGCCCTCCTCAATGTTCATCCTCGCTATATAGTGCGCGGGACCCAACCACATAGTAGACTCTGGCTGAAAACCCGGGAGGGGGGACAGAGGGGGGGTTGGGACGGGTGAGGCCGCTCCCCCCTTTCCCGGCCATCCCAACTAAGGGTTGTGTCTGACGTTCCCACCGACTTTTTGGCGGGGTTTTTCAATGTCATCTGGGAGGAAGTGGATGACCTAGTCAACCAATAAAGAACCTTTGGGGTTGCTATCAGCACACGGCCGCAAGATGACATTCAGTTGTGGCCTCACCGAGTGACCCCGCGCGACTCCCTTTTGCTGTGCTGCACCGTACCGGGGCCGCTCCGGGAATATTTTGTGCCCTGCCATTTGCGGGGAAAGGGTTGCCACCTCTCTGTTTTACATCCCCGTTTGTTCAAAATTACAGACACTGTTTTAGAAGATATCTGTAATATAAAAACCACCCTGTATTTGACTCCAATAAAACCCACAAGAAGCTGGGTAACCCTTGGATTAAATTCGCTCCACAAATGGGGGGGAAAATTTTTATTTGTATGTGCCGTTTTAAAAAACTCGTTTATTTTAACTAATTAAAGGCTTAATTAACCCACAGAATTTTTTCTTGGGGGTGAAAAGGAAAGTTTCTTTTACTGATGCAACGAAAAAAAAATACTTAGTTTAACCCTTGGTTTAAATTGCCCCAAAGAATTAAAGCCCCCAAACAAACTACAATTTTGTAGCGTGTTACAATGCGGTTTTTTTTTACGCTACACAAAAAGAGAAAAAATTTGAATTAACCTTTGTTTGGAATTAGGTTACGGGAAAAAAAGTAATATTTTAGCGGTGAAAAATGACGGTTTTTTTGATCACCACAGCGAAAAACAACGTTTAAATTTAAACCCCCGGGATTAAATTGCCCCAAAAATTAAGCCACCACAAACTACTAGCTTTGTAGCTGTTACAATGGGGGTTTTTTTTCCCACAACAAAAAAAAAAATTCTAAAAAAACCTTTGCTTGTGAATTGGGCTACGGGAAAAATGTATATATTTTGGGGGTAAAAAATGAGGGTTTTTTTGGGAGTCACCACAGCTGAAAAACAATGTTTAAATTTAAACCCCCCTGGATTAAATTGCGCCAAAGAATTGAGCACCAAAAATGAAGTGGTATTTGTATTTGAAAAAAACGCTTTTTCTTTAAATGATACAACGGGAACGGGCTTAGATCTCCCTTGGATATTCAATGTGCGTGAGCAGATAGGATTTAAATGTATATGCAGCTGCGTGGACGCACTGGGTTTCAATCCAAAACCCAAAAAAATCAAAATAGAACGTTAAAAGAAAACAGTTTTTGAGCAAGCTAGACACCCCAAAAATCGTTTATAAAAATCAGTTCTTCAGTAACAATCACCTGGCAGCACCTTCCCGATCAGTACATGAGAGTGGTAGAGCCCCGCGCGCACCCGGCCCTTTTATAGTGCGGTGACTCACAGAAAAACCCCCCGTCTCTGATTCGCTTCATCTCTGCACATTAATGCAGGCTATGCCCTTCTTTCCCCCCGAGTTTTTGCCCAATGTAAACCCCTTTTCTCGCAGTCATTTTTTTCAAAGAAAAAACACACTTCGTACCCGAAACCCCAAACTTCGACTTTGTTCAAACCGAAGTTTTTTCTGAAATTTTAAACGAATTCCACTTCATTAGAACAATTCGCCCCTCTCTATAAAACCTCTTAAATTGATATCGCTTTTCCCCCTGGAAGCCCCACTGGTCCACCCCCACTATAGACAAAATTAGAAGCAGAGGCGCAGGCCAAAACCTTTGCCAAAAAACTTTGCATCAGATTGATAAGTGAAAAAGGTCTATATGAATGCACACATCTGGGGTTTCCCGGGTTATGAATTACCACTATAACAGCTTCATATAATGAAGGTGGCAGCACCCCCCGCTCAGAAAATTAAATTAAACTTAAATAGATTTTCTAGACGACTGCAGCCCTCTTGTCCATACATTTTGTACCACTTGACTGGGAGCCCGTCTGAGCCTGGTGCTTTTCTAGTGGCCATTCGCCCACGCTCTCTGAATTTTCCTCCAAAGTAATGGGACCCCCTAAAAAACTCCCCTCATTCCTCCGAAATCACCGGGGGGTGAAATGGGTGCAAGAAAGCCTTGGATTTCACATCCGTGTATTGAGTCTGGGGAAATAAAATGGGCGAATACTCTGCGAACCGACTGAATTTTGGAGGGGATCCCAAAGATCACCAAGAAACCGAAATTCCCCCCAACCCCTGTCGTGGGATCTCCATATGAGCCAAAATCCCCAAGGGCCCCCCATTTTGTCCCCTTCTCAAAAAATTGTCTGCTTTTGTGACAATAGTCGTTTTTTTAGTGTAATTTGTAAGGTGGGTACATAAAACCCTCTGCAGCCCCTTTCTAATACACTTCGATTTCCAGTCTGGTGGAGCACATACCTGCCTCTGCCAACACCGTTTTTCCCCCTAGTGAAACCCTTGCCCCATGGAACGGCTCTATGGGCAGCAATAGCATTTAAATTAAAAGGCTCCCCTCAGTCTGCCCCGAATGCTTCCCATTCTACAAATGGGTCCGCCGAACCCTCACCAGTGCCCAGTATTCTCAGCCTCCTCTGACATTTATGACCACGCCCCCTGGCAACCATTTTGGGTTAAGGGCTCCACAACTTTTTAGGCCCAGGAATTGCCCTTTAGCTACCCCAAAAAAAGGGGCATGGTCTGAAATTTCCCCCCGGGGGATATCAAAAGCTTACACTTGGGTCAACAAATCATTATTCGCAAAGGGCCCGAACTATGCGGGATAACGAACCAGCAAGCCGAGAAAACAGGAAAACTGTCTAACACAGGGTGTTTCCCCCCTATCTCAGTTAGACAATTACATTTGCCCCTTACTCAAAGTTGAGCAGGTAATATCGGATGTAACCTATCCATATTCTGATCTAGGGTGGTATTAAAAACACCCAAAACACCATGGGCACCTGAGGGGTTTGAAAACATCCCAACCTGCCTAGGGCTGTTAATTGGAAAGAGGAAACAACACCCCCCAAAAACATCCCCCCCCCCCCTACCCCGGGTCAACATGGGCGAAAACCATGAATTCCCGGGAAGAAAAATGTGCAAGTGCAAAGTTGAAAGGGAGGCTTTTCCAAAACCCCACAGAGACCCACCTTGCATATTTGGAGAAAACCCGGGTTTTCTTTTTTCCGTCCCGGGCCTTTTTAAGGCTAACACTTTCTGTCCCCTCAGATGGGCTCCTGCAAAATCACAAATGTTAGGGTTGTATGGGCCCCCAAAAATTTAAAAAAAATGACTTTTAACCCCGCAATTCAGCCCCCTGAAAACATTTCAGGAAATTATGTTAAAGGCTGCCATACCACACTGAGTTAAATTTCTTTCCCTACCTCCAGAGCCCGGACCTCGGACACCACACACACACCATTCACTCCCAAAAAAACAAATCATTCCACATCTGAAAAAAGAACCGCTCCCCAACCCCAATCCCTCCCCCCCACACCACCCCCAAAATGGTTTAGCATGTTACCCCCTAACCTTTTTTAACAAAAAAACAAAAATACCTACTCCTCAAAAGCCCCCTACTACTTCCCCCCCTCTCCCCCTCTTTTGCTCCCCTATTTGGGAATTAAACTAAAACAAAAAATACTCTCCACCTCATCCCTGATCCTGCCGACAGAAAAAAATAGAAGGCGGGAAAACCAACCCTTGTTCTGCTATAAACCCACGTTCCTCCCCAATATGGCCTATGTTTGATAAAATTTGCAGCAAAAAAACAAAAAAATTGCCCCCAGAACGACCACCCCCCCTACCCCCACTGAACAAAAAACAACAATCCCCTAAATTGGGGGACCAAAGAATAGTGTATTTGCCATCATATCCAAGGGGGACTATCAGATTTTTTCCCCCCTTTTTTCCGTTAAAACGATATATGTGAACAGACCATTAGCCCACCACACTATCCCATCCCCAACCTCTTCAGATGTTTGTTCCATTGATTAAAAACTTGTAGATTACTACTTAAAGGGGAGGGGAATAGAACAAAAAGCATTCACAACTTCAGAGTTGACTGCAACAAGCCCAATGGTCTTATTTGATAACAAACTTCAGAAACGGTGGTGCATGTGATGCAGAAAAAACACTACCTGTACCTCCAGGAATGTCAAAGAGGCCCAAGTAGGGGCACAAATGTAGGCATTCTAACCACCCATGGAGCATTAGCACCCTGGGGTGTCCCCTTTATATGAGACTGAAAATAGCTCAAAGAGCCCAATAATGCTTTGCTCTCCGCATCAAACAGTTTGGTACATTACTCCACCAGCCCCAAACACATAGTAATTCTGCTATTAAACAGTTCATAGCAAAGCCAAACTGACAGCCCTGTGAGAACACTAAGAAGGTCAATGTCCCCTGTTGTGACGCCTATCAAGCCAATCATTGGCCTCTTCTGGGGTAGTAAAAAAGAAAGTTTTGTCCTGATCTTGAATAGGCAACCTAGTTGGATATAACATTGCATACTTCAGGCTGAGATCTCTCAGTCGGCTCCGAACCGAGGCAAACTGCCTCCTCTTCTTTTGGACCTCTGTAGTAAAGTCAGGGTAGAAGGATAATCTGGAGTTTCCATATTTTATTTCCCCTTTCAAGGATTTCTCTATAGTATTTGAGTTTGTCCTCCCTCTCAGCAGCTGGGAAAAAGGCTCCCATTTTGGATCGGTAGCGAGGGTCCAAAAGGGTGGAGAGCCAGAAGTCATCTCTCTGCCGGATGGTGACTATTCGGCTGTCACTAGCCAGGCAAATGAGCATGCTGCGGGCCATCTGCACAAGTGACTCTGAGGGACTTCCTGCCTCCATCTCCACTGTATACTGCCACGGTGCTTGTGGGTCACCTGCCTCGTCTTCCTCACCTCCATCTACCTCCTTCAGCTGCTCCTGCTCCTCCACTCCTGTCACCTGGGTAGAAAAACCACTCATTTCACCAGACAATGCTTCTGCTCCAATGTCCTCCTCCTCCAATTCAGCCCCCACCGGACTCATGTGGCTGCGAGATGTAGTCGCCACGTCTCCAGTCCCCTGCACAGACAGATTTTTCGGCATCTGTTCCAGGACATGAAGCAGTGGAATGACGTTATTCATCCCATAGTCCTGGCGACTGACAAATAACGTCGCCTCCTCAAATGGCCTCAACAAACGGCAGGTGTCACGCATGAGCTGCCACTGGCTGACATCAAAGTTACACAGGGGAGTACTCCTATCCGCCTGGATCATCAAAAAATCGTTAATGGCCTTTCTCTGTTCATACAGTCGGTCCAACATGTGCAGGCTGGAATTCCAACGGGTGGAAAAATAGCATATCAGCGTGTGCTGGGGGAGGCCGTTCTGCCACTGCAACTCGAGGAGGGTGTGCCTGGCTTTGTAGGAATAGATGAAGTGCATGAACAGTATCCTGGCCATTTTCAGAATCTTCTGAAGATCGGTGGAAGACTTCAGGAACCTTTTCACAATCAGATTGAACCCCTGTTCCATGCATGGCGCATGGACCATCCCTCTTTGGTGCAGCGTGGACACCACATTCCTCCCATTGTCCGTCACCATGGTTCTGATTTGCAGTTGGCACGGAGAAAGCCACACATGGATTTCTTGCTGCATGACACGGAGCAGTTCCTCCCCTGTGTGACTTTGTTCGCCGAGGCAAGCCAGGTGTAGAACTGTGTGACACTGCTGTGCCCTACACATTTGGTATGATGGAGCAGCACTTGTGGAGGCTGAGATGGTGGTGTTGGTGGAAGAGGCAGACATTGGCGCAGGAGCAGCAGTTTGACAACATGGAGGAGAAAGCACCGTCTACTGTCCAAGTTTTTGGTGTGGCTGGGCAGGAAGCACATTCACCCAGTGGGCCGTAAAGGACATGTACTGGCCCTGACCATAGTTACAGCTCCACACGTCCGCGCTGCCGTGCACCTTGGAACATCCATACATAGCCGCCTACTGCAGATGCAAAGGATATCGGCCCCATTTATTCGCTGCCAAGTAGCTGCTGACTGTCCTCAAATTGTTACCCCGCTGTATAGGGGCGTGAGCCAGCCCAATAGTGATCTCTGGCTGGGGGAAAATGGTGGGGGACGAGGCGGGTTGAGGAAGGTGAGAGGCTGAGGTTCAGGGGCCATCCCAACTAGGGTTTGTTGACGTTCCCCCGACTCTTGGCTGGGGTTGTCAGATGTCTTTGGGGAAGGGGAAAAGGGAAGCCCTAGTCAAAAAAATCAAAAACCCCTTGGGTTGCTGGTAACGACGGGGCCGCTAGATGACCCCGGCAGTTCTGGCTCACCGAGTGACCCCTGATGCGTCATCCCTGGGCCTCGTTCAAAAGGCTTATTCCCACGTTTTGGGGCCCGTAATGGGCCCCGGGATTTGCGTTTCAGTACGGCCCCAATTCCGCGGGAATTACGGTAATCACTGTTCATTAGAACAGTGGAATCCGTCGCCCTCCCCCTCCCAATCCCCGCGGGGGAAAAAGTGCCCATGCACATTTTTACGGCGCTACCACCGTAAACAATGCATTGCTATGGGGCCGGGAGCGCCCCCCCGCCGGTGGGGCCCGCCCCGCCCCGCCCCTTATTCCGGCGGATTTGTGCGCTCAATAGGGGCCAAAATCCGTGGGAATAAAGCCTTGAACAAAGGCCTTACTGGCTGCGCCCCTGTCCCTTTCCCAGGAAATTTTGTGCCACTGCCCTCGCAGTAAAGACCCGTCACCTCTCTGTCGATATTTTGTTTAAAAAATTTACAGACTCTGTTAAGAAAAATCTGTATATGATAAATAACCCCTGTATTTGATCCAAATAAAACCCCCAAAACAGGCTTGTGAACCCTTAGTAAAAAATTGCCTACAAAAATACCAGGAAAAAATTAAGGGTAATGGCGTGTTAAAACACCATGTATTTTACTGATACAAAACAAAAACGCTTAATTAGCTTTATATAAATTATGCTACGGAATTACAGGAAAAATGTCCTTGGCGTTTAAAAACATCATTTCTTTTCTGCTACAATGCACAAAACACGGCTAATTAAACCCCTTGGGATATAAATTCCAAAAAAAAATGACAGCAAAAAAAATTTAGGGTTGTCTGTTAAAACCCCGTGTATTTTACTGACTAAAAAAGCAGAAAAGTTTAAAATTAACCTTGGATAAAAATTACCGTATAACTCAGTATAAGCGCCCCCAGTTTAATAAGCCCCCCTTTATTTTCCCACAAAAACCGGGAAAAGCTTATTGACCATTTAAAACCCTAGGGTGGAAAACGCAGCCTACTGGTGAATTTTAAAAAAATAAAAATAGTCCCAAAAAAAATTACATGGCATTTAAATGTCCCCCATGGGGGTTTAGGCAGGTATAGGCAGTTTAATGCCCCCTATAGGAGAAATGGTTTTGGTATGGCTTTTATGCCCCCCCAAGGAGGTTATAGCAGGTTAGGTTGTTATACGGTATGGGGAAGTAAAGCCCTAGGCAGGTAATTCCCCCTAGGAATTTTAAAAAGGGCAGGTATAGGTCCAAAAGGCAGGTTAAGGCGGTATAGGTATTATAGGAGGTAAAACCCCCCCCAGTAGGTATAGGTCCCTAGTAGGTTATGGCAGGTATAGGTCGTTAGGCGGGATAGTCCCCCTAGGGTATAGGCCCCCCAGGGGCTTGCTAGGGTCCAAAAACATCCGGGGTCGGCCCTTTTGTTTTTTTTTTGGGTGGGGGGTTCACACGACATTTTTTAGCCTCATTGTGAACTGCGGATTTTTTTTTTACAGAGAAAAACCTTGTGTTCCTGTCACATTTTCTCCATTCCCCACACAGATCCCTCCATCCCCTCAGAGTAGTACAGTAAAAATCCCCAATACAAATTTACTTTTTCAGAACTTCTCCCTTTCTATGACAATCCCCCCTAAACAGTACCAAACATACCCCGATACATGGAGAAAATCTACCAAACAAGTGATTGTTACTAAAACCCCCCTACAAAACCAAGACCCCAAATATTACTACTTGGGGCTCAAAAAATCCTCCGACCCTGACCAACCGGACCCCCAATGTGACCATAGTGTACACGGGCTCGATTACATTCCCACCGCCATACAGTGACCAGATAGTGTAGATCTAGTTTATTTTGACTCGCAAAAAATATAATGATTACCTGCATTAAACATTTAGTAACTCACCGGGGCATCTTTTCTGATCACGTCGTTCACTTTTTCCCTTTTCTTCTCATCCGGTTCTCACCTTTATGCTATTGCTCCCGGCCAAACTTGTCCCCGAGGATTTTGGAACAAATATCTTAAAATTTTACATTCCAGCAACTCCTTAATATATTTAAACATCCCCAGTTAGGTTATAGGGGCACTGAGCATATATGGGGGCCCCAGGCAGGTTTTAATGGGGCCCAAAAGGGAGATATAGGGGGCCAGGGCTAAAGGGGGCACAGGCAGTTATAGGGGGGCACAGGCAGTATAGGGGGGACAGGGAGGTATATAGGGCCAAAAGGGAGTATATGGGGGGACTGAGCAGTTATGGGCCACAGGCAGGTATATGGGGCCCAAAGGGAAATAATAGGGGGACGAGGGCAGTATATGGGGCCACAGGGAGATATGGGGGACTGAGGGAAATATAGGGGCCACAAGAAAAGGTTTTATAGGGGGAGAGGCAGTATATGGGGCACTGAGGCAGTATATAGGGCCACAAAAGGTAATAGGGGCACGAGGGAGTTATAGGGGCACTGAGGGGAGTAATGGGGGGACTGGGCAGTATATGGGGGCCCCAGCAGTATTGGGGGCCCCAGGCAGTATATTGGGGGGGACAAAGGTAAAGGGCCACAGGGAATGGGGCTCAGGCGGCATATGGGGGCCACAGGCAGGGGTATGGGGGCCACCGGCAGGCGTATGGGGGGCCCCAGGGAGGCGGGGTGGGGCCAACCGGCAGCATTAAGGGGCCCCAGGCAGGCATTTTAGGGGCCACAGGAGGCTTTTTTTGGGGGCCACAGGCAGGAACCGGGGGCCACAGGCAGGGATATGGGGGACAGGCAGAATGGGGGGCCCACAGTCAGGATTATAGGGGGCCCGGCAGCATATGGGGGCCAACGGGAATGGGGGCCACAGGCAGGGATTATAGGGGCCACAGGCAGGCATTAAGGGGGCCCGGCAGCATATGGGGCCACAGGCAGGGTATGGGGGGCCCCAGGGAGGATTATAGGGGCCACAGGCAGGCATTTTAGGGGCACAGGGACATATGGGGGCCCCGGCAGGGTAGGGGGGGGCCCCAGGCAGAATATGGGGCCCCATCAGGCATTAGGGGAACAGGCCCCGCAATGGGGGGCCCCAAGCGGGATATTTGGGGGGCCACAGGCAGGGATTATAGGGGCCACAGGCAGGCATTATAGGGGGGACAGACAGGGTTTGGGGCCACGGGCAGTTTTTTGGGGGCCACAGGGATGTATATGGGGGCCCCAGGAGGCATTATAGGGGACAGGCAGGCATTTAGGGGACAGGGAGGGATATGGGGGCCCCAGGGAGGGATATGGGGGGACAGACAGTGGAAAGGGGCCAAGGCAGGATTATGGGGGCCCGGCGGGAATGGGGGGCCCCAGGCAGGGATAGGGTCCAAGCAGGGATAGGGGGGGCAACAGGGGGGGGGGGCCCCCAGGCAGGCTTATAGGGGCACAGGGAGGGATTGGGGGCCCCAGGGAGGGATTGGGGGCCCCAGGCAGGGATTGGGGGGGCCCGGTGTGGTATGGGGCCACAGGCGTTTTGGGGGGGCCCCAGGCAGTATATGGGGGCCAAGACAGGGGTTTGGGGCCACAGGCAGGCATTTAGGGGCATGAGACAGGAAACGCTTTTAAAAAAAAACCCTTAATACTCACCTTAACTCCCCCGGCGGGCGCCCTCCCTTCTTTCCTCTTCAGCCCCCGCTCCTCCGGGGAAACTCCTCGGGGCACGGCCTATGACGGCTGTGGGGCCGAGGACAGGAGCAGCGTGATGACATAGTACGCGGCGCCCGGTGAGGCACGGGGGCCCCTGGCGGGTCCTCAGCGTGTGAGGACCCGGCGGCCCTCGGTGTCGGACCGCGGTCCGAATTTTCTGCGGGGCGGGAGGCTCCCCCCTCTCTGCTCCGCAGGGGAACCCGCGGCTGAGTGTGCGTCCAGGGGGCACATGCACTAAAGGGCCATCGGTGCCCAGGCCCCGGGCAGAGGCCCGGAGCCGGGAGGGCCGGGGCCGGGGTTTTATTCGGGGCCCGAGCCCCCAAAAAAAACCTAGCGACGCCCCGGGTCCCCCTAGGTAGGTTTTAAAGGAAGTATAGTCCCCCAGGTAGGGTATAGGCAGGTATAGTCCCCCCCAGTTAGGTTATGGATATATCCCCCCCAGGTAGGGTTTTAGGCAGGTTAGTCCCCTAGGTAGGTTATAGGAGGTATAGTCCCCCCGGTAGTTATAGGCAGGTTATTTTCCCCCAGGTGGTTTTTTAAGGCAGGTATAGGTAGATAGGTCGTTATACCAGGGGATAGGCCCCACTAGGCAGGCCTAGGCAGGTATAGGCAGGCATAGGCAGCTTTTTAAAACAAAAAAAAAACACTTACCTGGTTCCCCGCCGCTCCGTCTCCCTCGCCGCTCCGCCTCCTTGCTGTCCGGCCTCCCGTGCGCTGTCCTCGGTCTTCTCGGCACAGGCGGGTGATGTCATCAGGCCGCGCACGCAGCGTGATAACACACGCTGCCTGTGCCGGAAACTCCGGACAGCCGCGAGTCTGCGGCCGCCCGGAGTCCACTGCGGAGCAGGGAGCGCTCGCTCTCTGCTCCGCAGTGGTATCTCTTCACTTGTATGCGCTCCGGAGGAGTCGCATACAAGTGAAGAGATAGCCGACAGCGCCTGGGCCACCGCAGCGCCCGGACGCTGTCAGCTGTACTCGGCGTTCAGTTATATGCGCTCCCTGAGGAGCCGCATATAACTGAAGCGTCCCTGTCGGCACTCAGGCCATCACAGCGCCCGAGCGCCGACAGTGACTTGAGTATAAGCCGCGGGGGGATTTTTCAGTACATTTTTTGTGCTGAAAAACTCGGCTTATACTCAAGTATATATGGTATGCTACAGGAATCACCAGGACAAATGTCGTCTTTGGCGTTTAAAAACATCATTTCTTTTACTGACTACAATAGCACAAACACGCTTAATTAACCCTTGGATATAAATTGCGCAAATGAAATGAGCAGCAAAAAATTAACTGGTATGTGGCTTGTAAAAACGCAGTTTCTTTTACTGAATACAAAAGCAAAAACAGGCTTAGACAACCCTTGGATATTCAATGTGCTCCAGAACTGACCAGATGGCATTAAAATGTATATGCAGCAGAATTGGACCCACACTGGACTTCAGTTCCAATACCCCACAAACTGAATCAAAATTAGAACGTAAGAGGAGCAGTCTCTGATAAAAGCTGTGGCACCCCCCAAAAAATCGCTGTTAAAAACAAATTTCTTTTGTGTGAGATCTCTGCAGCAGCAGCTGCAGCATGGCACAGTGAGAGGAGTGTGAGCAGCCAGCGTCGCGTCCGGACTTATATAGTGCGGTGATGTCATGGAATCCCGTCGGTCTCTGATTGGCTTTATCTCTGCACATGTTATTGAGGGTGTTCCTTTCTTCCTCCCAGAGTTCTTTGCCCCATGTAACGCCATATGCTTGCAGCCGTTCCTGCGAATTACCCCAATCGTTCAGAACCAAAGTTTTCCTGAAATTCTAAATGAAGTCCACTTCGTTAGAATCAATTCGCCCATCTCTAATTATAAGTTCACACCCCTTTGACATTTTAGAAATACATTTTTTTTTTAAATTCACATACCGTATTTTTCGGACTATAAGGCGCACATAAAAGCCTATGATTTTCTCAGAAATCGAAAGTGCGCCTTATAGTCCGATGCGCCTTATATATGAATCAATTCTTCACTTGGGATTTTAGGCTTTGTTCAGAACTTATTAGGTACAGCTAGTTTAGTGACACTGATTTGTAACTGACTTGCAACTGATTTGCAAAATGATTTACATATGATTTACAATAGTAAATACGTTCCGAAATCAGTTACAAATCAGTTGCAAATAAGTGTCACTAATCTATGTTCACGCAGCTGATTTCAGAACTGATTCACGTCTGATTTCCGAGTAAATACTTCCCAAATCATTGCAAATAGTTGCAAATAAGCTTCACTAATGTGACACGAATTTCGCG
>JAODAL010034405.1:0-44290 GCA_025379985.1 Phyllomedusa bahiana
TCGATTGTGACTGGATATAAACAGGATTCAACCACAAATAGTGACCACTCGGGAAGGGACTTTTTTTTTAAGGGCAGGAGGGAACCACGAATAGTGAAGCACTCGGGATGTGACTGGAGTATAAAACGGGATGTAACAAATAGTGACGCGTCGGGATGTGACGGAATAAGAAAGGTGTAAGCAGAATAGTGACAGCAGCTCTGGATGTGACTGGAGTAAAAAGACGTGTAAGCAGAATAGTGACAGCACTCTGGATGTGACTGAGTAGGACAGGATGAAACTGCAGAATAGTGACAGCAGCTCTGGATGTGACTGGAGCATTAGGATCAGTACATGGTTAGCAGGACACGGGTGTTACCAATCATTCTCTGCAGCTCGGGCTGGTTTGGTGGTTTCGCGCCCACTTGGCGATGTTTACACCAATTAAACACGCGGAAGTGATAGGAAATTGGGGAAACCAGGAAGCGCAGCGCGGCACAAGATGCGGCTAAATATGGTGCAAGCCCCGCGGTGGGCACACCCAGGTTTGGGCCCATCAGCGTCCGCCTCCCCCACACAGAAAGGGGTGACTGCCCCTTTTGTCTTTCACCCCTTTCCCAGACCACAAAGGGCAGCCCTCCCGTCACCCCCGCTACTGTATGACTGATTTTTTGGAGGAAAGGGCGTCCATCAGTCCACCCGTTATACCCCCGCACCCGGGGGGGATGGGCGGCACCAAAACCTCAGGGCAGCAGCGGCTCAATCCCTGCACCAAAACGCCCTCACTGCGACATTGCCCCTTTTACCCCTATGGAAAGCGTTTTTTGTTGTGATAAAAAACAATATAATCATTATGTGCCCCCATATTTCCACACGCTGTACAAATCACACGGTGTGGACCCTGATCACAGGAGCTTACGATCTAGTCCTGAATACAGAAGCAGGAGGTTCAGATTATTCTAAATGAAATTAGTGCTGGATAATTGGCTGAAATACTGAAATACCCCCCCCCCCCCCCCCTCCTCCTGCTTTTCTGTCTCATTGTGTTGGGCATCACAAAACTTCAATCTATAACTCCGGGGCAGCAGCAACCCAATGTCTTGGGGTTATATTAGATTCCTGATCTGTCCTTCACGCCCTTATATCCAATCCCTTCCCGCTCCTGTGCACCTGCACCTCAAGAACATCTCCAGAATCGTCTCATTTCTCACTGTGAAACAACTCAAACTCTCATTAACCGCTCTTTTTATTGTTAGAGACTGTCAGTGGTAACATCCCGCTTATCGCTCTCCTTCCTCCAATCTGTCCTGAATCAGCACCAGGCTCAGCTTTCCTCCCACCATATACTGATGCCTCTACCCTGTGTCCAGTCACTGCACGTGGCTAAACTAGTCCAAATACAGAATACAACAAAACGTCATCCCTCTCACAGATAAAGCTCTCCCACATGCTGCACCCCCTAGCATCTCTCACTAGCTCTGTTTACCACCCTACACGTGTCGCTCTTCCACAGCGCGCACCCCTACATCTCCCCAATTATCGCTGTTAACCACCCTACCTGGTCTCTCCACACTGCTGCAGCAAAACCCCCACTCTCAATCTATAGATCTCTGTGTACCACCTAACCCGGTTCTCCTCCACAGAGCTGCACCTCCTACATCTCTCCCTCATCTCTGTCTACCACCCTACCTGTCTCTCACACACGCTGCACTCCCTCCTACATCACCCCCCTCATCTCTGTGTACCCAGCCCTACACGGTCTCTCCACATTGCTGGCATCCCCCTACATCTCCTTCCTCATTCTCTACCAACCTACCTCCGGTCTCTCCACATGCTGCACCCCCTACATCTCCTCCCCCCTCAACTCTAACCACCCCTAACCCGGTCTCTCCAAGTGCTCAACCCCCTAAAACTCCTCCCCTCATCTCCTGTCTACCACTCTACCCAGTCTCTCCACCAGTGCGCCCCCCTACAACTCCTTCCCTCATCTCTGTCTACCACCCTATCCGCTTCTCTGCACAGTGCTGTAACCCCTTACAACTCCTCCCTCAGTCTCTGTCTACTACCACCCATAAACCCGGTCTCTCATACTCTCACCTCCTACATCCTCTTCCTCATCTCTGACTAACCAACCTATCCGGTCTCTTCCATATTGCAGGCACCCCCTACATCTCCACCTCTATCTCTGTCCACCACCCAACCCTCGGTCTCTCCACAGTGCTGCACCCCCTACATCTCCTCCTCTCATCTCTGTCTACCCACCCTACCCGGTCCTCTCCACAGTGCTGCTACCCCCTACTCTCCTCCCTCATCTCTGTCTACCACCCTACCAGGCTCTCCACAGCGCTGCCACCCCCCTAATCATCTCCCCCCTCATCTCTGTTGTACCCACCCCACCTGGTCCTCTCCACACTGCTGCACCCCCTACATCTCCTCCCTCCTCTTTGTCTACATACCCTACCTGGTCTCTCCACAGAGCGCCACCCCCTACATCTACTCCATCATCTCTGGTCAACCACCCTACTGGTCCTCCACCGTGCAGCACCCCTTACATTCCCCACTCATCACTTCTTCTACCACACTACCCCGTCTACTCACATGCTGCACCCCTTACAATCTCCTCCCTCATCTCTGTCTACCACCCTACCCGGTCACTCCACAGCGCTGCACCCCCTACATCTCCTCCCTCATCTATACCACCCCAACCCTCTCTTCCCACAGCACGTCACCCCCAACATCTCCAACCTCTCATCCTACACCCCTACCCGTCTCTCCCCAGCATGCCACCCCCACCAACTCCTCCCTCCATCTCTGTCTACCATCCCTAACCTGTCCTCTTCCACAGCGCTGCAACCCCTACATCTCCTCCCTCATCTCTGTCCTACACCCTACCGTCTCTCCACAGTGATGCACCCCTTACATCTCCTCCCTCATCTCTACCACCCTACCCGGTCACTCCACAGTGCTGCAACCCCTTACATTTCCTCCCTCATCTCTGTCTACCACCCTACCTGCTCACTCCACAGTGCCTGCACCCCCTAATCACCTCCTCATCTCTGTCTACCACCCTACCCACCCGGTCCTCTCCACATGCTGACCCACTACATCACCTCCCACATCTCTTTCTACCACCCAACCCGGGCTCTACCTCAGTGCTGCACCCCCCTACAACTCCTCCCTCAATCTCTGTCTACCACCTTTTCAACCTACCCTCGTCTCTCCACGAGTCTGTACCCCCTATACATCCCTCCACATCTTCTGTCTACCACCCTACCCGTCTCTCCACATGCTGCACCCCTTAAAGCACCTCCCTCATTCCTACCACCCTACCCGATCCTCCACATTGCTGCACCCCCTACATCTCCTCCCTCATCTCTGTCTACCACACTCCCTGCTCTCTACACAGTGCTGCACCCCCTCCCTCTCCTCCCTCATCGCTGTCAACCACCCTACCACCCGGATCCTTCTCCACATGCTGCACCCCCTACATCTCCTCCTCATCACTTCACCACCCAACCCCCGCTCACTCCACGCGGCTGCACCCCCCTACAACTCCTCCCATCAATCGCTGTCTACACCCTACCCGCTCTCTTCCTCGACAGCGATGCACCCCCCCTACAACTCCTCCCTCATCGCTGTCTACCACCCTACCCGGACTCTCCACCGTGCAGCACCCCCTCACTCTCCTCCCTCATCTCTTTCCTAACCACCCTACCCGTTCTCTCCCACTTGCGCACCCCTACATCTCCTCCCTCATCACTGTCACCACCCTATCTGGTCTCTCCACAGCTCTGCACCCCCTACATCTCCTCCCTCAATCTTCTTGTCTACCACCCTACACGGTCTCTCAACAGTGCTGCACCCCCTACATCTCCTCCCTCATCTCTGTCTACCACCCTACCCGGACTCTACACAGCTCTTCACCCCCTACCACTCCTCCCTCCAATCACTGTCTACCACTCTACCCAGTCTCATCCACAGTGCCTGCACCCTATACATCTCCTCCCTCATCTCTGTTAACACCCTATCCGCTCTCTGGCAACAAGTCTGCACCCATTACATCTCCTCCCTCATCTCTGTCTACCACCCTACCCGGTCACTCCACAGCTCTGCACCCCCTACACTCTCCCCACTCATCTCGTGTACACCCCACCTGGTCTCTCCACACTGCTGCACCCCCTACATCTCCTCCCTCCTCTTTGTCTACCACCCTACCAGGTCTCTCCACAGTGCTCGCACCCCTACATCTCCTCCATCAGTCTCTGACTACCACACCCTACCCTGTCTCTCCACAGGCTGCACCCCTTACATCTCCCCACTCATCTCTATCTAAAACCCTACTGTCTCTCCACATCGCTCACTCCCTACATCTCCTCCTCATCTCTACCACCCTACCCAGTCTCTCCACAGTCTGCAGCCACCTAAATCTCCACCTCATCTCTGTCTACCACCCTACCCGGTCTCTCCACTCCCCGCAACCCCCTCATCTCCTACCTCACTCAACCAACCCTACCCGTCCTCTTCCACAGCACTGCCCCCCCTACAACTTCCTCCCGTCATCTCTACCACCCTAACCCTCTCTCCACAGCACTGCAACCCCTTACATCTCCTCCCCACATCTCTGTCTACCACCCTACCTGCTCACTCCCCAGTGCTGATCCCCTACATCTCCACCCTCACTCTGACTACCACCCTACCACGGTCTCTCCACATTCTGCACTCCCCTACACTCTCACTCCCTCATCTCTCTCTGTCTACGCACCCTACCCCTGTCTCTCCACAGCGCTGTACCCCCCAACATCTCCACCCACATCTCCTGTCTACCACCCTACAGCCGTGCTCTCACAGTGCTGCCACACCCCCTTAGCATCTCCTCCCTCATACTCTGTCTACCACCTACCCCGACTCATCCACAGTGCTCGACCCCTACATCTCCTCCCACATCTCTGACTACCCCCCTACCGTATCTCTTCCACAGTGCTGCACCCCTTACATCCCTCCATCACCTCTACCACCCTACCCCCTCTCCACAGTGCTGCACCCCCTACATCTCCTCCCTCATCTCTGTCTACCACCCTACCTGCTCTCTCCACAACGGGCTCCACCCCCTACATCTCCTCCCTCATCTCTGTCTAACCAACCGCTAACCCTCTCTCTCTCCACAGTGCTGCACCCCCTTACATCTCCTCCCTCATCCTCTGTCTACCACCCTACCCGGTCCTCTCCACAGTGCTGCACTCCGCCTACATCACCTCACCTCATCTCTGTCGTACCACCCTAACCCTCTCTCTCCACAGCGGCTGCACCCCCTACATCCCTCCCTCATCTCTGTCTACCACCCCTACCCCTCACTCTCCACAGCGCTGCAAACCCCCTTCATCTCCTCCCTCATCTCTGTCGACACCCTACCGCTGTCTCGATCATTCCGCAGCGCACGCGAGACGATACTGCAACCTCTACATCTCCTCACTCATCTCTACCACCCTACCCGTCTCTCTACAGTGCTTCACCCCCTACATCTCCTCCCTCATCCTCTGTCTACCACCCTACCCGGATCTCTCCCCCCCCCCTTAAGACAGTGCTGCACCCTAACATCTTCCTCCCTCATCTCTGTCTACCACCTACCCTTCTCTGCACAGTCGCTGCAAGCACCCCCTACATCTACTCCTCATCACTTTCTAACACCCCTACCCGGTCCCCTCCCACAGTGCTGCACCCCCTACAATCACCTCCCTCATCTCTGTCTACCACCCTACCTGTCTCTCTACAGTTCTTGCATCCCCTACATCTCTCCCTCATCTCTGTCTACCATCCTACCTGTCCACTCAAGTGCTGCACCCCCCTACATCTCCTCCTTCATCTCTATCTACCACCCTACCCTGTCCCTCTCCGATATTGCTGCACCCCTTACATCTCCGCCCCTCCACCCTCATCTCTTTCTACCACCCTACCTCGGTCTCATCGACAGCGATGCCCCCCCTACAACTCCTCCCCTCATCCCTGTCTACCACCCTACCCGACTCTCCACAGTGCGAAACCCCCGTACATCTCCTCCCTCATCTCTGTCAACCACCTACCCGGTCTCTCCACAGTGCTGCACCCCCCTACATCCCTCCTCCTCATCCCTCTGTCCACCACCCTATCTGGTCTCTCCACAGCGCTGCACCCCCTACATCTCCTCCCTCATCTCGGTCTACCACCTTACCCGGTCTCTCCTACAGCGCTGCACCCCCTACACATCTGCCTCCCTCATCACTTTCTACCACCTAACTGGACTCTCCACACACTCGCGTGCACCCCCTACATCCTCCTCCCTCATCTCTCACTACCACCCTACCCACGCTCTCGACTCCACATCGCTGCACCCCCTACATCTCCTCCCTCATCTCTGTCTACCACCCTACCCGGTCTCTCCACAGTTCTGCACACCCAACCACTCCTCCCGCAACACTGTCTACCAACCAACCCTCACTCTCCACAGCTGCTGCACCCCCTACATCTCCTCCCTTCATTCTGTCTACCACCTACCCCCCGCTCTCTCCACAGCGCTGCAGCCCCTACATCTCCTCCTCATCTCTGTCTATCACCTACCCGCTCTCCTTCCACAGTGCTGCACCCCCTTCATCTCCCTCCCTCATCCTCTGTCTACCACCCTACCCTGTCTCTCCACATCACTGCACCCTCTACATCTCCTCCCTCATCTCTACCACCCCTGTCTACCTACCTAACCCGTCTCTCCACAGCGCTGGCGGCGCCCCGCCAAACATCTCCTTCCTCATCTCTACCACCCTACCTGGTCTCTCCACATTGCTGCTCCTCCCTACATCTCCTCCCTCATCTCTAGCTACAAGGCACCCCTACCGCGGTCCTCCCTCAGCAGCTTGCACCCCCTACATCTCCTCCCTCAACTCTGGTCTACCTACCCTACCTGGTCTCTCCACAGCACTCGAGCAGGAGCCCCCTAGATCCCCCCCTCATCTCTGTCGACCACTCAAGACCCCTCTCCTCCACAGCACGGCAGCCCCCTACATCTCCTCCCGCAGCTCTCTCTACCACCCTACTCGTTCTCTCCACATTGCTGCTCCTCCCTACATCTCTCTCTCATCTCTGTCTAACCACCCTAGACCCTGTCCTCTCCACAGGCGCTGCACCCCTACATCTCCTCCCTCAGTCTCTGTCTACCACCCCTACCCAGGATCTCTCCACAGCACTGCACCCCCCTACATCTCCTCCCTCACTGTGGTCAACCACCCTACCCGGTCACGTCCACAGTGCTGCAACCCCCTAGCAACTCCTCCCCTGGTGCCTCGGTCTACCACCCGGACCCATCTCGCCACAGCGCTGCAACCCTCTACATTCTCCCTCCATCATCTCTAACACCTTACACCGTTCTCTCTTCAGTGCCGCACCCCTAAACATCTCCTCCCTTCAGTCTCTCCTAACCACCCTAACCGGCGGTCCTCTCCCACAGTCACTGCACCCCGGGCACCCCCTACAACCTCCTGCCCTCATCTCTCTCTAAGCCTTCCCAACACAGTCTCGCCATCTCCAAAGGTGCTGCAAGCCCCCCCCTACATCTCCGCTCCCTCATCTCTCCTCTATCAACCCTACCCGGTCTCTCCACAAGTGCTGCACCCCCTACATCTCCTCCCTCAGCTCCTCTCTACCACCCTACTCGGTCCTCTCCACAGGTGCTGGCACCACCTACATCTCCTCCTCAGCACTGTCTCACACCCTAACCCTGCTCTCTCCCATAGCGCTGCACCCCCCTACAACTCTCCTCCTCATCTCTGTCTAACTAACCAACCCCGGTCTCATCCACAGCGCTGCACCCTCCTAGATCACCGCCCCTCATCAGCCTCTACCACCTTACCCACCCCGGTCTCATCCACAGTGCTGCACCCCCTACATCTCCTCCTCTCATCTCTACTCTACCACCCTACCCGGTCTCTCCACAGTCTGCACCCCCCGTACCAGTCTCCTCCCTCATCGCTACCACCCACCCGGCTCCTCTACAGCGCTGGCACCCCCTAGCTCTCCTCCCCCTCATCTCTGTCTACCACCCTAACCCATCCATCTCCACCAGCGGCTGCAACCCACGATTCTCCTCCCCTCATCCGCTGTCTACGCACCCATACCCCCTGCCCGGTCTCTCCTCAGCGCTGCACCCCCTACACGCCCCGCATCTCTGATTCTAGACCACCCTACCCGGTCTCTCCTCAGCGCATTGGCATGCACAAGCCCCCTACATCTCCCTCCCCTCATCTCTGTCTTACCACCCTACCCAGTCTCTCCACAGCGCTGCGCCCCTACATCTCTCCCTCTTCTCTGTCTACCACACTACTCGCGCTCTCCACAGCTACTGGACCCCCTACCATGCCTCCCTCATCTCTGTCTACCACCCGACCTCTCTCTCCACGAGTGCTGCCCCCCTACTTCATCCCTCCCGCCATCTCTCTCTACACCCCCTAACCGCGCTCTCTCCACAGTGCTGCACCCCTACATCTCCTGCCTCATCTCTGTCTACCACCCTACCCCGTCCTCGGCCACAGCGCTGCACCCCCCTACATTCTCCTCCTCAGTCTTCTGTCTCTTCCCACCTACCGCACGAACCTCCACAGGCGCTGCACCCCCTACATCTCACTCCCATCTCTGTCTACCACCCTAGGCCCCAGTCTCTCCACACGCTGCAGCGACCCCCAACATTCCTCCCTCACCTCTATCTACCACCCCTACCACTTCCTCCAAAGCGCGGCAGCGCCCTACATCACCTCCTTCATTCTTTCTACCCCCTACCCGGCCTCTCCACTAGTGCTGCACCCCCTACAGCTCCTCCCTCCATCTCTGCCACCACTACCCGCCTCTTCCACGACGACTGCACCGCCTACATCTCCTCCCTCACCTCTATCTACCACCCTACCCGCTTCCTCCAAAGCGCTGTACCCCTACAATATACAATTGGTACTGTGCACTGTCCATGTATACAGGATAGGAGGAGCAGGACTGTGCATGTAGCTAGACGACACTAAATTGTCAGGGTCTCTGGGAGATTATGGCATCAAATAGCAAAACTAGAAGGAAACATGCAGCAATCTTTGGCCATCAGGGTCGCCGGCAGCAGGGGCCAATATTCTGCCACCCCCGGGGTGGCCCCGGCACACGATCCTCAGGACGCTTCTCATTCCCACTCAGCTTTCCCAGGTCCTGAAAGGCAGATACCCAGATGTGCGCCTGGATCCTCTGTGGGGCCGGCGTCCCCTATCCCCCTCCTATCTCCCCACTTTGCATGAGGGGCAATGCCCTAATGTGAGGCCGCGCTTTAAAGCCGCATGCATGGTGTGAATGGACAGCACAGGCATCTCTAGGACTCTGCAGGGAAGGGAACCCTGGGAAATTGCTCTTACAGACCTCAGAGATCTGGCATCTGCAGCTGCTTCAGCCATGAAGTGTGAAATATAATGGTTGCTGGAGATCAGAAGAGCAGATGTGACTCCTGGAATGTCAGGCAAGGAAGGGGGTTAATCCTGGTCAGGACTCCTCCAGATGTGTCGGACAGAGGAGGAAGGGGAGCAGGGACCTGGCAGAGGAGGCAAGAGCGCGCACCCGGCAGAGAGAGAAGGAGCAGGGACCTAGCAGAGGAGGAAGAGGATCAGAGCCACCCGGCAAGTAGAAGGGGAGCCGGGACCTGGCAGAGGAGGAAGAGGAGCAGGCACCCGGCAGAGGAGGAAGGGGAGCAGGGACCTGCAGAGGAGGAAGGGGAGCAGGACCTGGCAGAGGAGGAAGGGGAGCAGGGACCCGGCAGAGGAGGAAGAAGAGCAGGGACCTGACAGAGGAGGAAGAGAGGAGCAGGACTGGCCAGAGTGAGGAAGGGGACAGGGCCCGCGTCAAGGAGAAGGGGAGGCAGGGACCCCGGCAGTGGAGGGACGAGGAGCATGGTGGACCTGACAGAGGATGACGAGGAGCAGGGAACCGGGACAGAGAGACGAGGGGAGCAGGGCTCGGGCATGAGGATAAGAGGAGCAGGGACCTGGCAGTGAGGAAGAGGAGCAGGACCTGCCGAGGAGTACGGGAGCGATGACTCTGACAGAGGGAGGAAGGGTAAGCAGGGACCCAGCAGAGGAGGAAGGGAGTCAGGACCGTGGCAGAGTAGCGAAGGAGGGAGCAGGAGCATGAGAGGAGGAAGAGAGTAGCAGGGACCCGTGCGAGAGGAAGAAGAGGATCAGTACCTGGCATAGGAGGAAGGGGAGCAGGCCTGAAAGAGGAGGAAGAGGAGCAGGACCTGACAGAGAGGAAGAGGAGCCGGGACCTGGCAGAGGAAGAAGAGGAGCCGGACCCAGACAAAGGGGGAAGCGGAGTCAGGGACCGTCGCAGAGGAGGAAGGGGGAGCAGGGACCCGGGGGCAGAGGGAGGCAGGGGAGCAGGGACCTGAGGGCGGCAGAGGAGGTGAAGAGGAGCATGGACCTGGCAAGGAGGAAGAGATCAGACCAAGGAGAAGGAGGAAGAGGAGCAGGACCAAGCATGATGCAGGAAGGGAGCAGGTGACCAGACAGAGCGGAAGGGGAGCAGGGCCCTGGCAGAGAGGAAGGGAAGCAGACCTGGCCAGAGGGAGGAAGAGGAGCCGACCTGGCAGAGCGGAAGAGGAGCAGGGACCTGGGCAGAGGAGGAAGGGGAGGCAGGGCCCAGCAGAGGAGGAAGGGGTAGCAGGGACACCTAGCAGCGGAGGGAAGGGAGCAGGGGGACCTGCAGAGGAGGAAGGGGAGCGAGGACCCAGCATAGAGGAGAAGGGGAGCAGGGACCTGAGCAGAGGAGGAAGAGGAGCAGGGACCCAGCAGAGGAGGAAGGGGAGCAGGGACCTGACAGAGGGAGGGGGATGGGAGCAGGGGGGACTGGACAGAGGAGGAAGAGGAGCAGGGACCCAGCAGAGGAGGAAGGGGAGCAGGGACCTGACAAGGAGGAAGAGGAGCAGGGACCTGACAGAGGAGGAAGAGGAGCAGGGACCTGGCAGAGGAGGAAGAGGAGCAGGGACCCGGCAGAGGAGGAAGAGGAGCAGGGACCTGGCAGAGGAGGAAGAGGAGCAGGGACCTGGCAGAGGAGGAAGAGGAGCAGGGACCTGACAGAGGAGGAAGGGGAGCAGGGACCCGGCAGAGGAGGAAGGGGAGCAGGGACCTGCAGAGGAGGAAGGGGAGCAGGGACCTGACAGAGAGGAAAGATAGCAGGGACCCACAGAAGGAGGAAGGGGAGCAGGACCTGCAGAGGAGGAAGAGGAGCAGGGACCTGCAGAGGTGGAAGGAGGAGCAGGGACCTGACAGACGGTGAGGAAGGGGAAGCAGGGACCGTGACAGTGGAGGAAGGGGACAGGACTTCTGTATACAGAGGAGGAAGTGGAGCAGGGACCTGGCAGAGGAGGAAGAGGAGCAGGGACCTGGCAGAGGAGGAAGGGGAGCAGGGACCTGCAGAGGAGGAAGAGGAGCAGGGACCTGACAGAGGAGGAAGAGGAGCAGTGACCAGGCAGAGGAAGAAGAGGAGCAGGGACCCGGCAGGAGACGGAAGAGTAGGCAGGGACCTGGGCCTGAGGAGGCAGGGGAGCAGGAGGCAGAGGAGCAGGAGGCAGGGGAGCAGGCAGAGGAGGCAGGGGAGGCAGGGACCTGCAGCGGAGAAGAGAGCGGGACCATTCAGAGGAGAAAGGAGCAGGGACCTGGCAGAGGATGAAGAGGATCAGGACCTGGCAGAGGAGGAAGGGAGAGCATAGACCTGACAGCAGGAGGAAGGTGGGAGCAGGGACGCCGGGCCAGGAGGAAGGGCGCAGGGACATGGCAGAGATGAAGAGGAGCAGGGACCCTGGCAGAGGAGGAAAGCAGAGCAGGGACTCAGGCAATTGGCCGAGAGAAAGGGAGCAGGGACCATGACAGAGGAGGAAGAGAGCAGGGGTACTAGACAGAGGAAGAAGAGGAGCAAGGGACCTGGCAAGGGAGGACGGGGAGCAGGGACCTGCAGAGGAGGAAGGGAGCCGAGGTGGACCTGACAGAGAGAATAGACGCAGTGAACCCGGCAGAGGAGGCAGAGGGGGAGCAGGGACCTGGCAGAGGAGAAGGGGAGCAGGGACCTGGCAGCGAGTAGGACGGGAGCAGGTACCTGGGCAGAGAGGAAGAGGATCAGGGTCCCGGCAGAGAGGAAGGGTAGCAGGGACCTGCAGAGGAGGAAGGGAGAGGGACCCTGGCGAGAGGAAGAGAAGAGGATCAGGGACCTTCAGAGGAGGAAGAGGACAGGGACCTAGACAGAAGGGGGCAGAGGAGCAGGGACCTGCACGAGGAAGAAGAGAGCAGGGTACCAACCCCGACAGAAGGAGGGAAGGGGAGCAGGGACTGCAAGGGGAATGGGAGCAGGGACCCGGCAGAGGAGGAAGAGGAGCAGGGACCTGACAGAGGGGGAAGAGGAGCAGGGACCTGACAGAGGAGGAAGGGGAGCAGGGACCTGACAGAGGAAGAGGAGGAGCAGGGGAACCTTAACAGACGGGGGAAGTGAGGATCTGGGACCCGGCAGAGAAAGACAGAGAGCATGGACCCTGACAGAGGGGGAAGAGGAGCAGGGACCCGGCAGAGGAAGAAGAGGAGCAGGGACCTGACAGAGGGGAAGAGGACAGGGCACCTTAAAGAGGAGGAGAGAGCAGGAGGACCTGCCAGAGGAAGAAGAGGAGCAGGGACCTGACAGAGGGGGAAGAGGAGCAGGGACCGGGCAGAGGAGGAAGGGGAGCAGGGACCAGGCAGAGGCGGAAGAGGAGCAGGGACCAGGCAGAGGAGGAAGAGGAGCAGGGACCCAGCAGAGGAGGAAGGGGAGCAGGGACCTGGCAGAGGAGGAAGAGGAGCAGAAACACGGCAGGGAGGAAGGGGACAGGGACCTGGTCAGAGGAGAAGGGGAGCAGGGACCTGACCAGAGGAGGAAGAGGAGGCAGGACCTGCAGAGGAGGAAGGGAGCAGGGACCCGGCAGGAGGAAGAAGGAGCAGGGACCTAGGCTGTGCAGAGTGAGTAAGAGGAGCGGGACCTGGCAGAGGAGGAAGAGGAGCAGTGGACCCAAGCGGATGAGGAAGGTAGCAGGGACCCGGCAGAGAGGAAGAGGAGCAGGACCAAAGCAGAGAGGAGAGAAGGGGAGCAGGGACCCAGCCGAGAGGGAGGAAAGAGGAGCTGGACCTGGCAGAGGAGGTAAGAGGAGCAGGACCGTGGCAGAAGGAAGGAAGGGGAGCAGGGACCCGCAAGGATATGAGGAGAAGGACCCGGCAGAGAGGAAGAGGAGCTAAGGGACGCTGGCAGAGGAGGAAGAGGGAGCCAGGGACCTGCAGAGGAGAAGGGAGCAGGGAACCAGCAAGGAGGAAGGTGGAGCAGGACCTGGCAGAGACGGAAGAGGAGCAGGACCTGACCGAGGGGGAAGGGAGCAGGGACCTGACAGAGGAGGAAGAGAGAGCAGGACCTGACCAGAAGAAGAAGGAGCAAGGACCCCGCAGAGAGGAATGGGGGAGCAGGGACCTGCAGAGGAGAAGAGGGCAGGGACCTGACAGAGGGGGAAGAGGAAGCAGGGGGGGGGTGAACCGTGACAGAGGAAGAAGAGGAGCAGGGACCTACAGAGAGGAAGAGGAGCAGGGACCTGGCAGAGGAGGAAGAGGAGAAGGGACCTGGCAGAGGAGGAAGGGGAGCAGGGACCAAGGAGAAGAGGAAGGAGGTAGGGACCTGACAGAGGAGGAAGAGGAGAAGGACCCGCAGAGGGAGAAGGGAGCAGGGACCTGACTCAGCGGAGGAAGAGAGTCGGGACCTGGCAGAGGAGGAAGGGGGAGCAGGGACCGCAGAGTGGAGGAAAGAACATGGACCCTGGCAGAGGAGGAAGAGGAGCAGGACCGTGGCAGAAGGAGTAAAGGAAGCAGGGACCAGAACAGAGGAGGAAGAGGGAGCAGGCCTGGCAGAGGAGGAAGACAGAGCAGGGACCTGGCAGAGGAGTGAATAGGGAGCAGGGACCCGCAAGGGAAGGAAGAGGGAGCAGGGACCTGGCAGAGAGACGAGGAGCAGGACCCAGGCCGAGGAGGAAGGGGAGCAGGGCCCCTGACAGAGGAGGAAGAGTGAGCAGGGACCTGCAGAGGAGGAGAAGAGGAGCAGGGACCTGGGCAAGCGGAGGAAGAGGAGCAGGGACCCTGCAAGGAGGAAGGGAGCAATGGACTCTGAGCAGACGGAGGAAGGAGGAGCCGGGACCCTGGCACGAGGAGGAAGAGGCGCAGGGGACGCCGCAGAGGAGGAGAGGACGCAGGGAGACCTGGCCGAGGAGGAAGTAGGAGCAGGGGACCCGGTCAGAGTGGAAGGAAGGGGAGCAGGGTACCTGACAGAGGATGAAGAGGAGCAAGACCTTACAGAGGAGGAAGAAGAGCATGGACCCAAGCAGAGGAGGAAGGAGGGAAGCAGGGACCTGACAGAGGAGAAGAGGAGCAGGACCGCAGAGGAGGAAGGGGACAGGGGACCTGGCAGAGGAGGAAGCGGAGCAGGGACCTCGCAGAGGAGGAAGAGGAGCAGGGACCCGGCAGAGGAGGAAGCGGAGCAGGGCCTGCAAGAGGAGGAAGAGGAGCAGGGACCGTGACAGAAGGAGGAAGATGAGCAGGGACCTGACAGAGTGAGAAGAGGAGCAGGGGACCGGCAGAGGAGGGAGGGGAGCAGAAACACGGCTAATGCTGCAGAGGAGGAGAGAGCAGGACCCGGCTCTCAGCTGCTTCTTTACTTCTCTTTCTTAACTTCCTCCTCTCACTCACTTCCTTCTGCTCTGCAAGTATTAACAACAGACTCCCAGGCCTGCAACGCCCAGGATACAAAACACAGCATCTCTGAGCCAGAGCCTAGAACACACCGCCTGGAGACACCAAGGACACCTCCTGCCACCTCAGGGCAATTTCTGCTACTTGAGGATTTCTCCTGCCACCTGAGGAAATCTCCTGTCACCTGAGGACATCTCCTGCCATCTGAGGACATCTCCTGCCACCTGAGGAAATCTCCTGCCACTAGAGGGTATCTCCCGTCACCCGAGGCATCTTCTGCCACCAGAGTACACCTCCTGCCACCTGAGGACATCTCCTGCCACCTGAGGAAATCTCCTGCCACCTGAGGACATCTCCTGCCACTAGAAGTTCACCTATCTAACCACAAGAAAGAGCCCTCCGCTACTTGTGTACATCTCCAGCTACTTGAGGACATCTCCTGCTACTTGTGGACATCTCCAGCTACTTGAGGACATCTCCTGCTACTTGTGGACATCTCCTGCCACCTGAGGGCATTTCCTAGCACCATATGAAATCTCCTGCCATCAAAGAACATCTCCTGCCACTCAAGGGCATCTTCTGAAACCAGAGAACATCTCCTTCCCCCTGAGGGCATCCATTGCATCAGAGAGCATCCCGCAAGGTATCTCTTGCCACCAAAGATCATTTTCTTCAACCAGAAATCCAATCCTTAATCTAAATTCATCTCTTGTCTCCAGGAGCCATCTCCTAAAGCCAAAGACATTCTTCTGAATCAAGCATCTCCTGCCCCCCGAGAGCTTCTTGTGTCACCACAGATCATCCCTGGTAACCTGAGGTCTTCTCCAGTCAACAGAACCAAGACCATCTTAACCCAGACATCTGCCATCCTGCCCGGAGATATGAGAGGTAAGTGATGCCTCTTATGGATATAGATCTGTTATCTGTTATAGAGATAGTGATAGAGACGTCAAATAAGTGGAAACGCAAGACCCAGAACCTAGACAGCATTGACCTGTTGGGTAATAGTCCAAGGTGTCATCTTCTATAGGAACCTTTGGGAAGGCAATGGAGGACTGTGATACCTGAAGAGTGTAGCTCATCAACCATAGACGTGCATTACTCCATAGGTGAGTTCTCACCTGCCCACGACTCTACAACTCTTAGCACATGCTCATAGTAGTAGACTGGGATCCAACAAGGTCATTCAGAGAACTACACTGAGAGTTCCCGAACCCCCTATGATGTCTTCATCCATTTCTGCTCTTAAGTGTAAGCAGTGGTCAGTGAAGTGAAGATGCCTTGTACTATAAGCTTGCAATCCAATCCCTCCTATAGCAATAAGTAAATGGGACAGGGGCCTTATGAGATATTGCGGCGGCCCAGCAGCTGGTAATTGGCACCAATGGGATGAATGGTGGGTTAGGCTAAGGTGGCATGGGGGCCCATGTTAAGCATAATATATGGGGTGTAGTAATTTACCCATGAGAAACCAGGGAGGGGAGCAGCAGAAATTGTGAGCTGAGATGAAGGGGGATGGTGAGAGCACTGCTGACATAGTTCACACACACAAAATGAGGAACCCAGCCCGGCCCGCCCTGCACTCATGTACGAGATCCAGGGCAGACAGGAAGTGAATCAACAAAACCAGCTTATTCTTCTGCAAAAATTGTCCTCGGTGGTCTCCATGATGATAACTGTCCACCCAAATACTAAGCGGCGCTAAAAGAGAGCCACAAACCAGGAGGGCCTGGAGCGAAGCCCAGTGAGTCATGACATGAAGAAGGAGATATATTATCCAGTCATCCCCTACAATTATCATATTGTATCCACCTGTCACCAACAATTAGTACATTGTATCCACTTGTCATCTGCAATTATTACATTGTATCCTCCTGTCACCTACAATTATTACATTGTATCCACTTGTCATCTGCAATTATTACATTATATCTTCCTATCACCTACAATTATTACATTGTATCTTCCTATCAACTACAATTATTACATTGTATCCAACTGTAGCCTACAATTATTACATTGTATCCTCCTTTCACCTACAATTATTACATTGTCTCCTCCTGTCATCTGCAATTATTACATTGTATCCTCCTATCACCTACAATTATTACATTGTATCCCCTGTCACCAACAATTAGTACATTGTATCCATCTGTCATCTGCAATTATTACATTATATCCACTTGTCATCTGCAATTATTACATTGTACCCTCCTGTCATCTGCAATTATTACATTGTATCCTCCTGTCACCTGCAGTTATTACATTGTATCCTCCTATCACCTACAATTATTACATTGTATCCTCCTGTCAGCTGCAATTATTACATTGTATCCACTTGTCATCTGCAATTATTACATTATATCTTCCTATCAACTACAATTATTACATTGTATCCACCTGTAGCCTACAATTATTACATTGTATCCTCCTGTCATCTGCAATTATTACATTGCATCCTCCTGTCACCTGCAGTTATTACATTATATCCTCCTGTCACCTACAATTATTACATTGTATCCACTTGTCATCTGCAATTATTACATTATATCCACTTGTCATCTGCAATTATTACATTGTATCCTCCTGTCATCTGCAATTATTACATTGTATCCACCTATCACCTACAATTATTACAATGTATCCACCTGTCATCTGCAGTAATAATTACCTAGTATCCACCAGTCATCTCAATTAGATACATTGTAATCCATCCTATCAATCCCCAATCACCTTACACATTATTACATTGTATCCTCCTGTCATCTGCAATTATTACATTGTATCCTCCTGTCACCTACAATTATTACATTGTATCCACCTATCACCTACAATTATTACATTGTATCCTCCTGTCACCTACAATTATTACATTGTATCCACTTGTCATCTGCAATCATTACATTGTATCCTCATGTCACCTGCAGTTATTACATTGTATCCACCTGTCACCTACAATTATTACATTGTTTCCACCTGTCGTCTGCAATTATTACATTGTATCCACCTGTATCCTACAATTATTACATTGTATCCTCCTGTCAACTGCAGTTATTACATTGTATCCTCCTGTCTCCTGCAGTTATTACATGTACGCCACCTTCACTGCAGTTATTACATAGTTAATCCACCTTTCAAATGCAGTTATTTACATTTATCCAACCTGTCACCTACAATTATTACATTGTATCCACCTGTCAACTGCAGTTATTACATTGTATCCACCTGTCATCTGCAATTATTACATTGTATCCTCCTGTCATCTGCAATTATTACATTGTATCCACCTGTCACCTACAATTATTACATTGTATCCTCCTGTCACGCTTACTAATTATTACATTGTGAATCCTCCCCCCCCCCTGGTTTTTATTCCCCATCTGTGCAATATTACATTGTATCCCTCCTGTCACCTACAAATATTATACATTGTATCCACCTGTCACCTACAATTATTACATTGTATCCTCCTGTCACCTACAATTATTACATTGTATAATCCTGTCATCTGCAATTACTACATTGTATCCATCTATCACCTACAATTAATACATTGTATCCTCCTATCACCTACAATTATTACATTGTATCCACCTGTCAACTGCAATTATTACATTGTATCCACCTATCACCTACAATTATTACATTGTATCCTCCTGTCACCTACAATTATTACATTGTATCCACTTGTCATCTGCAATCATTACATTGTATCCTCCTATCACCTACAATTATTACATTGTATCCACCTGTATCCTACAATTATTACATTGTATCCTCCTGTCATCTGTAATTATTACATTGTATCCACCTGTCACCTGCAGTTATTACATTGTATCCTCCTGTCATCTGCAATTATTACATTGTATCCACCTGTCACCTAAAATTATTACATTGCATCCTCCTGTCACCTGCAATTATTACATTGTATCCACCTGTCACCTACAATTATTACATTGTATCCACCTGTCATCTGCAATTATTACATTGTATCCACCTGTCACCTACAATTATTACATTGTATCCTCCTGTCATCTGCAATTATTACATTGTATCCTCCTGTCACCTACAATTATTACATTGTATCCTCCTGTCACCTACAATTATTACATTGTATCCACCTGTCAACTACAATTATTACATTGTATCCTCATGTCACCTGCAGTTATTACATTGTATCCACCTGTCACCTACAATTATTACATTGTATCCACCTGTCAACTGCAGTTATTACATTGTATCCACCTGTCAACTGCAGTTATTACATTGTATCCACCTGTCATCTGCCAATATACATTGTATCCACCTGTCACCTACAATTAATACATTGTTACTCCACCTGTCATCGCAATTAATTTACATCGGTATCCACCTGTCACCTTCAGTTATTACATTGTATCCTCCTGTCATCTGCAATTATTACATTGTTTCCCCTGTCCCTCATTATTTCATTGTATCCACCCTTACCTACAATTATTAAAATTTACCCCCTGTTCCCCTGCAATTATTACATTTTATCCCTTACCTCAATTATTACATTTAAAAACCACCTGTCAAATGCATTTTTTACATTGTATCCCCTCAACTGCGTTATTTTCATTTATCCCCTGTCACTCAATTATTTCATTTTTATCCACCTGTCACCCCCCCAAAAAATTACATTGACCCCTGTCATCGCAATTTTTTACATTGTATCCCCTGTCATCGCAAAATTTTTTACATTGTATCCCCTGTCACCTACAAAATTTTTACATTGTATTCCACCCCCCTTTTTTACCTAAATTATTACATTTTATCCTCCTTCACCCCCAATTATTACATTTTATCCACCTATCACCTACAATTATTACATTGTATCCTCCTGTCACCTACAATTATTACATTGTATCCACCTATCACCTACAATTATTACATTGTATCCTCCTATCACCTACAATTATTACATTGTATCCACCTGTCACCTACAATTATTACATTGTATCCACCTATCACAATTATTACATTGCATCCTGCAATCACCTACAATTAGTACATTGTATCCTCCTATAACCTACAATTAGTACACTGTATCCACCTATCACCTACAGATGTTACATTGTATCCTCCTGTCTTGTACAGATATTATATTGTATCTTTGCAATGCTCCTGGTATTTAATAATATAGGGACTTTTGTATGAAAACTGTCTTGGTCGAAGATTTTCTTTTTTGCCCATAGCAACCAATCAGAGTTCCCCTTACATTTCATATAGTGCTCGTATTGTGGAGCTCTGATTGGTCGCTATGGGCAAAAAAGGAAGTCTCAGACAGTTTCATACATGTCCCCCATAAAGTCCAGGCCTTAAAGACCTTAGAAGCCCATAGATCACTGCAACAAACAAACTGCCTAGTGTTACAAATGGCTATATTCTACATTGCTTCATGTTTACACCCTATTGAAAAGTAAATTTTTAGCCCATCCCCGTGTCTATAATTTAGCTCCATCCCTCGTGTCCAGTAGATTATTCCTCCAGTCCCCGTGTCTATAATTTTTGCTCCATCCCCGGGGTCAGTAGATTATTGCTCCAGTCCCCCCTTTTTATAATTATTGCTCCAGTCCCCCGATGTCTATAGATTTAGCTCCATCCCCCATGTTAGTAGATTTTTGTCCAGTCCCCGGGGTCCATAATTATAGCTCCCGTCCCCCGGTGTCTATAGATTATAGCTCCATCCTGGTGTCTAGTAATTATTGCTCCATCCCCTTCCATAGATTATACTCCCGTCCCCGGGTTTTAGTAGATTATTTCCCCCATCCCCCGGGTCTAGTACTATTGCTTCCCTCCCCGGTGCTAGTAATTATTGCTCCACCCCATGCCCAGTGATTATAGCTCCCTCCCCGGTGTCTAGTAATTATAGCCCAGTCCCCGAGTCCAGGATTAAGCTCCAGTCCCCCGGGGTCCAGTAGATTATTGCTCCTCCCCCCGGGGGTTTTATTTAATTAAAAGTTCCGGTCCCCCGTGTCTTAGATTATAGCCCAGCCCCGGTGCCCCAGTAATTATAGCTCCCGCCCCGTGTCTAGTGATTAAGCTCCCGTCCCCCCGGTGCTATAATTATAGCTCCAGTCCCCTGTCTATAATTATAGCTCCGTCCCCTGTCATAGATTTAGCTCCAGTCCCCGGTTCTAGTAGATTTATAGCTCCATCCCCCGGGGTCTAGTAGATTAATTTCCCATCCCCGTGTCCCTAATTTTCTCCAGCCCCGGTGTCCGTAGATTATTTCCCCAGTCTCCGGTGTCTAGAAATTATTCTCCCGTCCCCCGGGTCCATAATAATTCTCCAGTCCCCGGTGCCAGTAGATTATTTCTCCAGTCTCCGGGTCTATAATTATACTCCAGTCCCCGGTTCCAGTAATTTTTAGCCCATCCCCTTTTTTCTACAATTATTGCTCCACTCCCCGGTGTCTAGTAATTATTGCCCCAGTCTCCGGGGTCTAGTAATTATTGCCCAGTCCCCGGGGCCAGTAGATTATTGCTCTACTCCGCTGTTTAGTAGAAATTTCTCCAGTCCCCGGTGTCTATAATTTTTGCTCCAGTCCCCGTTCTAGTAGATTTAGCTCCAGTCCCCGGGGTCAATAGTTTTAACCCATCCCCGTTTTCTAGTAATTATTGCTCCAGTCCCCGGGTCAGTAGATTATAGCTCCAGTCCCGTTTTTTTTATAATTAAGCTCCAGTCCCCGGTTCCATAATTATTGCCCCAGTCTCCGGTGTCTAGTAGATTATTGCTCCATCCCCCTTCTAGTAATTATTCTCCATGCCCGGTTCTATAGATTATTCTCCAGTCCCCGGTTTCTAGTAAATTTTAAACTCCATCCCCGGGGTCTAGTAGATTATAGCCCATCCCCGTGCTATTAGATTATTGTTCAGTCCCCGGGGGCTATAAATTATAGCTCCAGTCCCCGTGTCTAGTAATTATTGCTCCGTCTCCGGTGTCTAGTAATTTTAGCTCCCCGCCCCGGTGTCTAGAATTTTTGCCCAGTCCCCGGTGCTATAGATTTTTCTCCCGTCCCTGGTGTCTAGTAAATTATTGCTCCGTCCCGGGGTCAGTAGATTATAGCTCCTCCCCGGGGTCAGTAGATTATTTCCCAGTCCCCGGGGGTCCCCTAATTTTTACCCCCCCCCTCCCCCTTGTCTAGTAATTATACTCCCGTCCCCCGGGGTCCAGTAATTTTAGCTCCTTTCCCCCCCCTGTCTAGTAAATTTAGCTCCATCCCCGGGGTCTAGTAGATTATAGCTCCATCCCCGGTGTCTAGTACATATGGGTCCATCCCCGGGGTCCAGTAGAATTTTGTCTCCAGCCCCCCTGTCTAGTAGATTTTAGCTCCATCCCCGGTGTCTAGTAGATTATTGCCCAGCCCCCGGGGTCAAAATTATTGGGCCAGCCCGGGTTCTAGTAGATTTTTGCTCCTCCCCGGTTGTCTAGAAAATTTCTCCAGTCCCCGGTGTCCATAGATTATTTTCCTCCATCCCCCCGGGGTCAGTGATATTGCTCCAGTCCCCCCCGGGTCAGGATTAAGCTCCAGTCCCCGGTTCCCATCGATTTTTGGGTCCATCCCCCCGGGGGTTTCCCTTTTTTATTATTGCTCCCGTCCCCCGGGGTCTAGAGATTATTTCTCCATCCCCGGGGTCTAGTAGATTATTTCTCCGGTTTCCCCGGGGCCCAGTAATTATTCCTCCGGGCCCCGTGTCCAGTAGATTTAAAACTCCCCCCGGTGTCCAGTAGATTTTAGCCCCGTCCCCGGGGGCTACAATTATTGCTCCACCCCCCGGTTTTAGTAGATTATTGCTCCATTCCCCCTGTCTAGTAATTATTCTCCAGTCCCCGGGGTCCCCGTAGATTTTTCTCCAGTCCCCGGTGTCTAGAGATTATTGTTCCATCCCCGGGGTCTAGTAATTATAGCTCCAGTCCCCGGGTCTAGTAATTATAGCCCAGTCCCCCGGGGTCTAGTAGATTATTGCCCCTCCTCGGTGTCTATAGATTATTAGCTCCCTCCCCGGTGTCTAGTAGATTAGCTCCGTCCCCGGGGTCTAGTAGATTTTTTCTCCGTCCCCGTGTCTATGATTATTGCTCCAGTCCCCGGTGTCCAGTAGATTATTGCTCCAGTCCCCGGTGTCCAGTAGATTATTGCTCCAGTCCCCGGTGTCCAGTAGATTATTGCTCCAGTCCCCGGTGTCTAGTAGATTATTGCTCCAGTCGCCGGTGTCCAGTAGATTATTGCTGCAGTCCCTGGTGTCTAGTAGATTATTGCTCCAGTGCCCGGTGTCTAGTAGATTATTGCTCCAGTCCCCGGTGTCTAGTAGATTATTGCTCCAGTCCCCGGTGTCTAGTAGATTATTGCTCCGGTCCCCGGTGTCCAGTAGATTATAGCTCCAGTCCCCGGTGTCTAGTAGATTATTGCTCCAGTCCCCGGTGTCTAGTAGATTATAGCTCCAGTCCCCGGTGTCTAGTAGATTATTGCTCCAGTCCCCGGTGTCTAGTAGATTATTGCTCCAGTCCCCGGTGTCTAGTAGATTATTGCTCCAGTCCCCGGTGTCTAGTAGATTATTGCTCCAGTCCCCGGTGTCCAGTAGATTATTGCTCCAGTTCCCGGTGTCTAGTAGATTAATGTTCCAGTCCCCGGTGTCTAGTAGATTATTGCTCCAGTCCCCGGTGTCTAGTAGATTATAGCTCCAGTCCCCGGTGTCTAGTAGATTATTGCTCCAGTCCTCGGTGTCTAGTAGATTATAGCTCCAGTCCTCGGTGTCTAGTAGATTATTGCTCCAGTCCCCGGTGTCTAGTAGATTATTGCTCCAGTCCCCGGTGTCTAGTAGATTATTGCTCCAGTCCCCGGTGTCTAGTAGATTATTGCTCCAGTCCCCGGTGTCTAGTAGATTATAGCTCCAGTCCCCGGTGTCTAGTAGATTATTGCTCCAGTCCCCGGTGTCTAGTAGATTATTGCTCCAGTCCCCGGTGTCTAGTAGATTATTGCTCCAGTCCCCGGTGTCTAGTAGATTATAGCTCCAGTCCCCGGTGTCCAGTAGATTATTGCTCCAGTCCCCGGTGTCCTGGTAGATTATAGCTCCAGTCCCCGGTGTCCAGTAGATTATTGCTCCAGTCCCCGGTGTCTAGTAGATTATTGCTCCAGTCCCCGGTGTCTAGTAGATTATTGCTCCAGTCCCCGGTGTCTAGTAGATTATAGCTCCAGTCCCCGGTGTCTAGTAGATTATTGCTCCAGTCCCCGGTGTCTAGAGATTATTGCTCCAGTCCCCGGTGTCCAGTAGATTATTGCTCCAGTCCCCGGTGTCTAGTAGATTATTGCTCCAGTCCCCGGTGTCTAGTAGATTATTGCTCCAGTCCCCGGGGTCTAGTAATTTTATTGCTCCAGTCCCCGGGGCTAGTAATTATAGCTGCAGTCCCCGGTGTCTAGTAGATTATTGCTCCAGTCCCCGGTGTCCTAGTAGTTTTTATTGCTGCAAGTCCCGGTGTTCTAGTAGATTATTGCTCCAGTCCCTGGTGTCTAGTAGTTTATTGCTCCCAGTCCCCGCTGCTATAATTATTGCTCCAGTCCCCGGTGTCTAGTAGATTATTGCTCCAGTCCCCGGTGTCTAGTAGATTATTGCTCCAGTCCCCGGTGTCTAGTAGATTATAGCTCCAGTCCCCGGTGTCCAGTAGATTATTGCTCCAGTCCCCGGTGTCTAGTAGATTATAGCTCCAGTCCCCGGTGTCTAGTAGATTATTGCTCCAGTCCCCGGTGTCTAGTAGATTATTGCTCCAGTCCCCGGTGTCCAGTAGATTATTGCTCCAGTCCCCGGTGTCTAGTAGATTATTGCTCCAGTCCCCCCTGGGCTATAGATTATTGCTCCAGTCCCCGGTGTCTAGTAGATTATAGCTCCAGTCCCCGGTGTCTAGTAGATTATTGCTCCAGTCCCCGGTGTCTAGTAGATTATAGCTCCAGTCCCCGGTGTCTAGTAGATTATTGCTCCAGTCCCCGGTGTCCAGTAGATTATTGCTCCAGTCCCCGGTGTCTAGTAGATTATTGCTCCAGTCCTCGGTGTCTAGTAGATTATTGCTCCAGTTCTCGGTGTCTAGTAGATTATTGCTGCGTCCCCCGTGGTCTAGTAGAAGATTTGGCTCCGGTCCTCAGTGTCTAGTAGATTATTGCTCCGGTCCTCAGTGTCTAGTAGATTATAGCTCCCGTCCCCGGTGTCTAGTAGATTATTGCTCCAGTCCCCGGTGTCTAGTAGATTATTGCTCCAGTCCCCGGTGTCTAGTAGATTATAGCTCCAGTCCCCGGTGTCTAGTAGATTATTGCTCCGGTCCTCAGTGTCTAGTAGATTATTGCTACAGTCTCCGGTGCCCCAAATAGATATGCTTCCAGGTCACTCAGGTCTAGTAGATTATTGCTACAGTCTCCGGTGTCTAGTAGATTATTGCTCCATTCCCGGGTAGTAGATTATAGCTCCAGTCCCCGGTGTCTATTAAAAATATGCTCCGGACCTCATGTCTATAGATTATGGGTCCAGTCCCGGTGGGCTAGTAATTATGCTCCCGGTCCTCAGTGTCAGTATTATTGCTCCAGTCTCCGGGGTCTAGTAGATTAAAGCTCCGTCCCCGGTGTTAGTAGATTATACTCAGTCCCCGGTTTCCCGTAGAATTTGCTCCTTCCCGGGGGTCTATAGTTATAGCTCCAGTCCCCGGGGTCTAGTAATTATAGCTCCTGTCCCCCCGGGGTCCAGTAATTTTGCTCCATTCCCGGGTCTGAAAATTAAGCTCCCGTCCCCTGTGTCTTGTAATTTTTTGCCCAGCCCCTGTCCAGTAATTATTTCTCCAGTCCCCGTGCCCAGGTAATTTTTGCTCCAGTCCCCGGTCATAGATTATTGCCCAGTCCCCGGTTTTAGTAGATTATTGTGGGGCCCCGAGGAGAGGGCAGCGGCATGATGAGGGCATTATTCGCGCCGCTGCCCCGAGCGGCACGGGGCCGCAGCGGGTCCTCACGCTATACGCGTGTCGGCCCGTGGCTTAGCTGAAACCAGCGATCCCCCGGGACGGGTCCGACACTGTCTGCGGAACAGGAGCGCTCGTTCTCTTCTCCGCAAAGCCCGCAGCTTATGGCTCCATCCCAACGCACATACAGAGACCGCCGCAAATTCAGGGGCCCACGGCAGCCCGGGATGGACCCGGGAGGTTCGGGGCCCCCCGACTGCGCCCCTTAGAGACAGGCAAGGTAGGCCCCTAGGCATCGCCACCTCACTACCCCGTCCCGGCCCCCCTGTACAATTAAAAATAGTCAGGCCCGGCTTGTATCACAGAGGGATGGGGTTTCCCCAAAAAACCAGAATCAAAGTCTAACCGCGGGGACCCTGACCCCTCAAAAACAGGGCCCTTGCCAGGTCGACCAAAAAGCTGATTGCACGACTAGTGTCAATCCAAGGATGAGAGCGCCAGCATTGCTGCAGAGGTTTCAGGGGCGGGGGGGTCACCTGTCAAATTGGCCTCCAATAACCAAACGCCGGGAAAACTGCATCACATAGGTCTGGCTTTGGGTTTTCTCCCCAGGGAAAGGGAAATGTCTTTTAAGGGTGATTTCACAGCAAAGCCTGCAAAAACGTTTTTTTGTAGACAAAAACAAGTAAGGACCGGATTTCTGGAAACCCGTGTCCTGTTTTTGAGAACCAAGAGAAACTTATTTTAGATGGTGTCAAACAAGTGGCCGGGGGCCCAACCAGTAAAGGGGCACAAAGAAAAAATTGCTGCCTTTTAGTCAGGCTTTGGGGGTGGGAGTGTCATGGTTTTGGGGGGTTTCATGAGTTTCTGCTTTTTGGGTGTGGGGGGGTACAGTTTTTGAGGGCCCCAAAGAATTTCCAACATGTTTTCCTGTGACATCCTTTAAGCAGAGCATGATCCCCCTCCCTTCTGGCCAACCCGGGCAGTATCCAAACCCTGAAACGACCGCCCCAAACACCACCAAGCCCCCCTCGCATGTGGGTAAAGGGGAATGAGGGGGAAGGTGCTGGACTGGCACAGACCCAAAAAATTTACAAATTTGGGAACCCAAATTTTTCCATTTTTTTTTAGGGATGTCCTCACTGTTTTCTTTTCACATAGGGGTGGTTCCCCCACCTTTTTTTGGGCACCTTATGGGGGTCCTTCCCCTTTTTATGTAACTTTTGGGGTGGGCCCTTACTTTGGGTCACTTAAAAAGGTTTACTACCCTTTTTGGTTACCCTTTTGGGGGTGCTCACTTTTTGGGGGCCCTTAGGGTTTTTCCCCATTTTTTCTGTCACTTTTTGGGGTTTCCCCATTTTTTCTGTCACTTAGTTGGTTCCTTATTTCTTTGCTTTTCATTAGGAGGGGGCCCCACTTTGTCCCCAAACAGTTAGACATTTTATGGGCTGTGTTATTTTGAGGACCGCCCCAGCCCCCTGTGATACAAGCCGGGGGACCCGAAATATTCACAATTTTTACATAATTTAAGGGTGTCCTCCAAATTTTGCGATACTTAGGGGTGTCCTCCTTTTGTTTTCCCTTAAAGGGGTGCCTCACCTTTTTTCGGGCACTTATTTGGGGGTCCTCACTTTTTTTTGGGCACTTTTGGGGGGTCCCTCCCCCTTTTTCGGTCACTTTGGGGTATCCTCCCCTTTTTTTGGGCACTTAGGGGTGGGACCAATTTTTTTTGTCACTTAAAGGGGGGGGCCCTCAATTTTTTCCCCACGGTTTTGGGCATTGAGGTCGGGGGTTATTTTTTAGGGCAAAAAAACCACCCCCTCCGTCCTGTGATACAAGCCCGGGTTTACTTTACTTTTTTTATTTTACAATTTTTAACACCTTTTGGGGGGTCCTCACTTTTGGTTTGGGCACTTTTGGGGTGTCCTCCACTTTTTTTATCACTTAGGGGTGGGCCTTTTTCCCTTTTTCGGTCACCTTGGGGGGTCCTCAACTTTTTTGCGGTCACTTAGGGCGTCCCCCACTTTTGCGTCACTTAAGGGGGGTTTTCCCCATTCCCCCGCGGGGCCCTTTTGGGGGAGTTTCCCCACTTTTTTCTGTTTACTTAGGGGTGCCTTTAAATTTTGTCCCCAGGGGTTTGACATTGATGTTTGTGTTTTTTTGAGGAAAACCCATCCCCCTTTTAAAAACAAGCCGGGCACTTTACTACTTTTCAAATTGGGAAACAAATTAGGGGTGTCCCTCAAATTTTGGGTCACTTAGGGGTGTCCCCACTTTTTTTTCCCCAGCCCTTAACATTGGGAAGTCTGTGTTATTTTTAGACCACCCCATCCCCCTGGTTATACAACCGGGGGACTGACTACTTTACATTGTAAACCCCTTAGGGGTGTCCCTCCCCTTTTTCTGTCAAAATTAGGGGGGTTTCCCCAAATTTGTTTGGGCACTTTTGGGGTGTCCCACTTTGGGGGCCTCTTTAAGGGGGGTCCTCTCCAAATTTTTTTCCCCCGGCGGGGGTTTTCTTTTATGCTGTTTAAATTTTTTGGGCAACCTCCCCCCCCTGTGATACAAGCCGGGCACTGACCTACTTTTCATTGTATCACTTTTGGGGGGTCCCTCCCCTTTTTGGGGTTCCTTAGGGGTGGGCCTTTAAATTTTGTCCTCCACAAGGCGGTTAGACATTGATGTCTGTTTATTTTGAGGACAAAAAACCCCATCCCCCTGTGGGTACAAGCCGGGGACTGAATACTTTTCATTGTTTCACTTAGGGGGGTTTCCCCACTTTTGTGTCACTTTGGGGTGTCCTCCCCTTTTGTCCCCAAAAGGAAAAATTTTTTCTGTATAAATTTTTTTTGGGCACCCCATCCCCCTTAGATACAAGCCTTTCACTGACTACTTTACTTTTTACACTTTTGGGGTGTCCTTCCAACCTTTTTTGTCACTTAGGGGGGTCCTCAAAATTTTGGGGCCCCAGTGTTAGACTTGATTCTTGAGTTATTTTGGGGGACACCCCATCCCCCTGTGATACAATCCGGGCAATGACTACTTTACATTGTATCAGGGTCAGATCCTCAGTGTTGTCCCAGGAGAAGATAGAATACAATGGTTACAAAAATGTGAGGGGTGTACTTACTTTCGTGAGACATTGTAGATGTTTTGTGTCTGGTGGTAGTACTGTGCAATGCATGGGTTGATTGTACTGTGCATCACATGTAGTGGTAGTACTGTGCATTGCATGGGTTGATTGTACTGTGCATCTCATGTGGTGGTAGTACTGTGCATCACGTGCAGTGGCGGTCACCCCTTGTATTTTGTCCACATGGGCCACACCTTCAAGTGATGCAGTATATAGAAAATAAGAAGTTCTGAGTTTCTGCTTTTTAGGACATTCACAGCTTGTGTTGACCTCCATCAGCTGAGTCCACCAGATCTGACCTCAGAAGTCTCCTCCTTGCCTGTGGCCTAACAGCTTGGGAGCCACACCACCTAGAAAATGGAGATGAAGGTGACCCATCTTAGGTTGGGACCTCCCTCTAAGTGGTGGACCTCTCCTGCAGTGCTGGACCTCTCCTGCAGTGCTGGACCTCTCCTGCAGTGCTGGACCTATTCATCAGTGATGGACCTCTCCTGCAGTGGTGGACCTCTCCTGCAGTGGTGGACCTATTCATCAGTGATGGACCTCTCCTGGCAGTGCTTGACCTCTCCTGCAGTGGGTGACCTCTCCTGCAGTGGAGTAACGCGTTCTCCTGCCGTGGCAGGACATCTCCTGCAGTGTGTAGACCCCTGCATGTTGATGGACCACCTTCTCCTTCAGTGGTGGAGGACCTTCTCCCTGCAGTGGTGGAGCCTCTTCCATTCAGTGGCATACATCTACCTCACGAGGGTATACCTCCTTGCTGTGGTGGACCTCTCCTGCAGTGGTGGACTTCTCCTGCAGTGGTGGATTTCTCCTGTAGTGGTGGATCTCTCCTGTAGTGGTGGATCTCTCCTGTAGTGGTGGAATCTCTCCTGCAAGGGTGGACCTCTCCTGCAAGGGTGGACCTCTCCTGCAGGGGTGGACCTCTCTTGCAGTGGTGGAGTCATCTCATTGCAAGTGGTGGACCTCTCTTGCATTGTGGACCTCTCCCTGCAAGTGGTGGACCTCTCCTGCAGTGGTGGCCCTCTCCTGCAGTGGTGGGCCTCTCCTGCAGTGGTGGGCCTCTTCTGCAGTGGTTGGCCTCTCCTTTGCGTGGTGGACCTATTCATCAGTGATGAACGTCTCCTGCAGTGGTGGACCTCTCCTGCAGTGGTGGACCTCTCCTGCAGTGGTGGACCTCTCCTGCAGTGGTGGACCTCTCCTGCAGTGGTGGACCTCTCTTGCAGTGGTGGACCTCTCCTGCAGTGGTGGACCTCTCTTGCAGTGGTGGACCTCTCCCACCTCACTATTCTGATTGCTGTAAAGTTCAGTTGAGGGCAACTCAACCATCAGACATTCAGAGCGTGAAGTGTAAAATTTCTTGGCCTAGAGGGGCATCAAAGGACATTACAATCTGATGTGATCTTGGGGAAGATGACATCTCCACCACCTCCTCTGTAATGTACACCTTAGAGCATAGCTCCACTTTTGCTGAGTTTTGCACCTAATTATCCAGTTGCTCCTCCGCTTCAGAATACAAACTGCTGAGGGAACGGTCATGGGAGGTCCCAGCATCTGATGGGCCCCGGATAAGCTGCACCCCAGGATGGTCCTTCCTTTCTCTATGGGTGCAATGATCTGGACTCTCCCCAGCTGTATTGTGGGACTCTTTGCAGGTGGAGGCCTTATTGGGAGCTTTACTATGGGCCACTGTCCATGTCCTGTATACATGTATATACCCCATGGTGTCTGCAGGAAGCCGGTGACATAACAAGGGCCTGAGCAGCTTTTGTTCTCTGTTTTCCTTCTTGATATGAAGAAAACCACAGAAGCAGCAGCAACTTTCACAATGAGAACAAAGAGACGAGACACAATCCTGTACGAGTTCCGTTACCCGCCCGCCGCCACCGCCACCGCTCTTCCTGTTCTCTTATCATTGAGGTGTGCGCTCTGCTCTCTGTCCTTATCAGAATTGTAACATAGTAACCATTAAAAATGATACAATTCTATCTGGTATCACCATCATCACTGTCCTCACCATAACGAGTACCACCATCATCACCAGCAAATCTATCTACCACCACCATCATCATCATCATCACCACCACCACCATCATCATCATCACCACCACCACCACCACCATCATCATCATCATCATCATCATCATTACCACTAAGTCTATTCATTACCATCACCATCACTGTCCTCACCATAACGAGTACCACCATCACCATCATCATCATCACCACCAAGTCTATTCATTACCATCATCACTGTCCTCACTATAACGAGTACAACCATCATCACCAGCAAATCTATCTACCACCACCATCATCATCATCACCACCACCACCACCATCATCATCATCACCCCCTCCACCACCAAGTCTATTCATTACTATCACCATCACTGTCCTCACCATAACGAGTACCACTATCATCACCAGCAAGCCTGTCTGGTACCGCCACCATCATCATCATCATCACCACCAAGTCTATTCATTACCATCACCATCACTGACCTCACCATAATGAGCACCACCATCATCATCACCAGCAAGTCTATCTGTTATCACCACCATCATCACTCTCAACACCATAACGAGTACCACCATCATCACCACCAGCAAACCTATCTAGTGCCACCACCATCATCATCATCATCATCATCATCACCACCAAGTCTATTCATTACCATCATCATCACTGTCCTCACTATAATGAGTATCACCATCATCCCAAGCAAACCTATCTGGTACAACCACCATCATCATCATCATCATCACCATCAAGTCTATTCATTACCATCACTGTCCTCACCATAATGAACACCACCATCATCATAATCACCAAGTCTATCTGTTATCACCACCATTATCACCATTACTTTCATCATCATTATTATAACATAGTAAGGGTTAAAAAAATTACACAAATCTATGTAGTACAACCACCAACTCTCATCACCAAGTCTATCTGGTACCACCACCACCATCACCTCCATCATTGTTATAGCAAAGTAACATAGTAAGGGTAAAAACAGACGCAGATTTATCTAGTACCACCACCACCATCAACATTATAATGACCCCCACCGTCATCATTACCAGCATGACCATCACCATTATCACCAGCATGACCACCACCATCATAATCAACAGCATGACCACCACCATCACCATCATCAACATGACCACCACCATCATTATCACCAACATGACCACCACCATCATAATCACCAGCATGACCACCACCATCATAATCAACAGCATGACCACCACCATCATAATCATCAACATGACCACCATCATCACCATCACCATCATGACCACCACCATCATTTATCACAACAGATGACCACCACCACATATCACAACATGATACCACCATCATTATCACCAACATGACCACCACCATCATAATCACCAGCATGACCACCACCATCATAATCACCAACATGACCACCACCATCATAATCACCAGCATGACCACCACCATCATAATCAACAGCATGACCACCACCATCATAATCACCAGCATGACCACCACCATCATAATCACCAGCATGACCACCACCATCATAATCAACAGCATGACCACCACCATCACCATCATCAACATGACCACCACCATCATTATCACCAACATAACCACCACCATCATAATCACCAGCATGACCACCACCATCATAATCACCAGCATGACCACCACCATCATAATCAACAGCATGACCACCACCATCATTATCACCATCATTACCACCACCATCATAATCACCAGCATGACCACCACCATCATAATCACCAGCATGACCACCACCATCATAATCACCAGCATGACCACCACCATCATAATCACCAGCATGACCACCACCATCATAATCAACAGCATGACCACCACCATCACCATCATCAACATGACCACCAACATCACCATCACCAACATGACCACCACCATCAATACAGCAGACCAAACACATCATAACCAACATCATGACCACCACCATCATAATCACCAGCATGACCACCACCATCATAATCAACAGCATGACCACCACCATCATAATCACCAGCATGACCACCACCATCGTCATCATCAAAAATATAGTCATTATACCATAGTAAGGGTGCATTCCCATTGCACAGGACAAATACCGGTCGGTTTGCCGGCTGGCATTTGTCCTGTTTTGCGGCCGTCCCCACGGCCCGCGGGGGGGGGGGGGGGGGGACGGCTTTTCTCCGCGATGAGCCCTCCCCCTTCACATTCATAAGCACAGATTCCGTCCGGAAACCAGACGGAAGATTGTGCTTGATGAATGTCTTGCGGGGGCAGAAAAACCGCCGGGCGGAAAACTCGTGCAGTGGGGACAGTGGGGACTGCTGCACGGGTTTTCCAAAGAGCACAATTGTGCTCATTTTCGGCCCGGTTGAAAAAAACCGGGGCCCAAAACCCTCCGTGAGACATGCCCTAACAGTAAAAAATTTTACACAACATCTGGACCACCCCATCATTAACCATCATCAATGTAACATAGTAGGGGTTCAAAAACAAATCACTCTATCATACAAACCTTCACCATAAAAACTTTTTCCCCCATCATCACCACAAACCCAAACATAAGACAGAGTAATGTTTCAAAAAAATCTGGGAGCACCACCTCACTATCTCACCAATCACAAGGGTTATGGAAAGGGGCTGAGACCCCCACGCCCTCTGTTGGGGGTAACAAATCCCAAATGCTTTTTACCCACCGGGCTTAAAGCAAAAAGGATTTTTTTAAACCAAACCAAATTTCATCGCAACAACGCTGTTTCGGATTTTTGGGCCCTCTTCATGCGACAACATACTACTTGGGTGTGTGGGAGGCATTTTGGGGGGCCAGGGAAAGGGGAAATCTCTCCCTTTTGGGGGAAACACCGAACGAACGGTTGAGAATTTTTTTGCCTTTTCATCACCATAGGAAGGGTTAAAAAATGATACAAGTCTGTTTAGTACAACCACTGCCATCATTATAACACAGTAACGTAGTATGGGTAACAAAAACCAACAACTGGTCAATCCATAACCTTTATGGGGCAACCGGAGAAAAATGGGTACCCTTCCAAATTCAAGGGGAATTACCTTAGGATAAAAAGAGAATAACCTTTAGGGCAACTGGGAAGAGTGGAAACCTCATTGGGTACCAGTAGAACTAACCTTTATTGCAACTGGAGGATGTACCTTTATGGTAATGGGAAAACCAAGGGGAAGGGGGGAAAAAAACCCCTGGGGAATGGGAAAATTCAACGGGGGAGATGTGACCTATGGATGACCAGTAGAAAGCATAACCTTTATGGGGCAATCAGGAGGGTGTGTCACCTTGATGGAGACCATAGAAGCATAAACCTTTAGGTGCAACTGGGAAGAGTTGACCTTTAAAGGGGTGACCTTTGAAGCAAACCTTTATGGGGGAACCAGGAGAAGTTGCCTTGAGGGATCACCAGTAAGAGCAAAATCTTTATAGGGGAACCCGGGGAAGGGGTACCTTGGGAAAAACCAGTAGAGAGCAAACCTTTGTGCAAACCCGAAAAGAAGTTTTCCTTTAAGGGTTTTCCAGTAAAAGCATACCTTTTTGGGTGCACCAGAGAGGGGTTTTCCCATGGGGTGACCAGTAAGAGCAAACCTTATTGGTCAACTGGGGGAAAAGTGGGACCTTAATGGGATGACCAGTAGAGAGCATAACCTTTATGGTGCAACTGGGAGAGAGTGTGACCTTCATGGAATGACCATAAGGCAAACCTTTATTTGGAACTGGGAGAGAGTGTGACCTTAAAGGGGGACCATAAAGCATAACCTTATGGTGCAACGGAAGATGTGACCCCTTAGGAAACCATAGAGAGCATAACCTTTTTAAAGCAACCAGGAGAAGGTGACCTTTATTTATGACCAGTAGAGAAAACCTTTTTTGGTGCAACTGGAGAATTACCTTAATGGGGGCCATAGAGACTAACCTTTATGTGCAACCAGAGAGAGTGTGACCCTTATGGGGAACCATAGAGAGCTAACCTTTATGTGCAAAATGGGGAAAATGTACCTTAATGGGATACCATGAAGCATAACCTTAGGTGCAACCAGAAGATTGACCTTAAAGGGATGACCAAGTAGAGAGCTAACCTTTTTTGGGCAACGGGGGGGGTGTACTTGAGGGTGACCTAGAGACAAACCTTTAAGGGCAACTGGGAGAGAGTATACCTTAATGAAGACCATAGGGTATAACCTTTAGGGCAACCGGAGGGGGTGTGAAACCCTTTAGGGATGACCATAGAGAGCAAAAACCTTTATGGTGCAAAACCCGAGAAGGTGACTTTTATGGGAGACCATAAAGCATAACCTTTAGGTGCAACGGGGAGAGATTTACCTTTTATGGGGGACCAGTAAAAGCAAACCTTTATGGGGCAACCAGAGAGAGTGGACCTGAGGATACCATAGAGAGCATAACCTTTAGGGCAATGGGGGTTTACCTTAAGGGTGACCAGTAAGAGCAAACCTTTTGCAACCGAAGAGTTGACCTTAAGGGAACCATAGAGAGAAACTTATGGGCAACCAGGAGTGTGACCTTGATGAGACCGAAGAGCATAACCTTTATGGTGCAACTGGGAGAGAGTGTGACCTTCATGGGATGACCAGTAGAGAGCATAACCTTATGGGGGAACAGGAGGTTTTGACCTTGAGGGGGTACCAGTAAAGCATAACCTTTATGGTGCAACCAGGAGAGAGTGTGACCTTGATGGGATGACCAGTAGAGAGCATAACCTTTATGGTGCAACCAGGAGAGAGTGTAACCTTGATGGGATGACCAGTAGAGAGCATAACCTTTATGGTGCAACCAGGAGAGAGTATGACCTTCATGGTTTTGACCAATAAGAACAAACCCTTTTTGGGTTTCAAATTTGGGGGAGAGTGTGACCTTTAAGGGGTGACCATAGAAGCATAAACCTTTTATGGTGCAACCAGAAGAGAGTTTAACCTTCATGGGATGACCAGTAGAGACATAAACCTTTTTTGATGGGAACTGGGAGAGAGGGACCTTGTTTGGGATGACCAGTAGAAGGCATAAAACCCTTTTTTGGGGAATCAGAGGGTGTGTCCCTGATTTGGGGGGACCAGTAAGAGCATAAACCCTTTTTGGTGCAAGCAGGGGAGGGGTGTGACTTTGAAAGGGGTGACCATTTGAACATAACCTTTTTGGGCAACCAGGAGAAGTTTTGAAAACCCTTTAGGGGGTTACCATTTTAAAATAACCTTTATGGGGGAAAACAGGAGGGGGGTTCAAACCCTTTATGGGATGACCATAGAAGCAAAAAACCCTTTTTGGTGCAAACCAGGAGAAAATTTGACTTTTATGGGATGACCCTGAGAGCATAAAACCCTTTTTGGGGCAATCAGGGGGGGGTCACCTTGATGGGATGACCAGTAGAGAGCATAACCTTTATGGTGCAACCAGGAAGAAGGGGTGACCCCTTTATGGGATGACCAGTAGAGGGGGCAAAAACCTTTTTGGGGCCCAAATCAGGGGGGTGGGTTTACCTTGATGGGTGACCCCTGGGGAGCATAACCTTTAAGGGGGCAACGGGAGAGAGGGGAAAGACCCTTTAATTTGGGGTGAAACCCTTTAAAAGCATAACCTTTTTGGTGCAACCAGGAGAGTGTGGGTCGATGGGATGACCAGTAGAGGGGCCCTAACCTTTTTGGGAGCCCAAACCCGGAGAGGTGTGACCTTGATGGGGGTCAAACCGAAGAGCAAAATCCTTTTTAAAAGGGGAAACCCGAGAGAATGTGACCTTTGATAGTATACCAGTAGAAAGCAGAACCTTTAGGTGCAACCAAAAAGAGTTTTTTCCCCTTCCTGGGGGTTTAACCAGTGAGGGCTAAAACCCTTTAAAGGGGCTACCATGGGGGGGTGTAAACCTTGATGGGAATTACCATTTTAGAGCATAACCCTTTTTGGGCAAAAACCCGGAAAGAATGGGACCTTGATGGGATGACCAGTTTAGACAAAACCTTTATGTGGGGAACCAGGAAGGAGATGCCCTTTTATGGTATGACCCAAAATGGGGATAACCTTTATGGTGCAACTGGGAGAGAGTGTGACCTTAATGGGATGACCAGTAGAGACAAAACCTTTAAAAAAAGCAACCAGGAGAGAGTGTGACCTTTATGGAAAAAGGGGCCAAAGAGAGATTTAAACCTTTAAAGTGCAACCCCGGAAGAGTAAGGGCCCTTCCCGGGAAGCCCGTAAGGCTTTAAATTTATGGTGCTTATCAAGGGGAAAATTTGACCTTCTTGGGAGGGCCATAGAGAGCATAACCTTTGTGGAAAAAACCCGGAAAAAATTTTGACCTTTATGAAAACCAAAATGAGCAAAAACCCTTTTTGGTGCTACCCGGGGAAAAGGTGACAAAAATACATGACCAGTAAAAATTTTTTTGGGAAAAAACCGGGGAAAAAATTGACCTTTTATGGGGTTTACCAGAAAGAGCATAGCCTTTTTTGTTAACCCCGGAGAGAGGTGACCTTTATTGGGGTAACCGTAAAAGGGGCATAGCCCCTTTGTGGGAAAAACCCGGGAAAAAAATGTGACCTTCAGGGGCTTTTAGAAAGACCCTTTGGGCCTAATTAGCTACCATTATAGATGGGGCCTCTTTGCCTACAACATTCCTCTTTTTTGGACTTTCACACAAAAGGCCCCATTCACATCTTATTTTCTGGCCCAGTTCATGTCATCTTTCGGAACCATGATGGATACCAAGAATGGGGCCGACAATGGTGATGTGAATGGGGGCTTACCCTTACACGTCCCCACTCGCCCTCGTGGGATCAGCTCCCTCAGGGTCCTCTAGGCTCGGCTGCCGCCCCCCCTAGGTTTTTATGGGTTTCCCTTCCATGCACTTTTGGGCCGCCCTATTTTTAGGGGTCTTTTTGGGTTTTCTGGGTAGGGGCCTTTTTAATTTTTGTAGCTTTTTTGGGGCTTGGGGGCTAAAATTTTAAAAGTTTTGGGCTGTAAATGGGCGGATCCTTTTTAACATTCTGAAAATTTTAAACGACCACTGTTTTCTTTTTTCCCCCATAGAATTTGGGGCCCAGACTGTTTCTTTGTAACCCCAATTGTTTAGAGTACAGCCGGTGCTGGGACCTGACACTTACAATGGGCCGGGGGTAGGGCCCTGCCCCGTCCCCAGCGTTCCATACACACTTCCTTTTTCAAAAATTTTATAGTTTATTGTCACATCCATGCTGCCATAAACCGTTTTGGACCAGGGGCCGTCCCGGGTCTGGGCCTGTCTCCCACCCCCCGCCCCCGGGGGTGCGACATTTCCTAAGTTCCTGTTTTGGTCCCCCGTTCCCCGTACCTGTTTTCTGTTTCCCCTTGTGTCCCGTCACTCACCTGTCCCCACCCTGCTCTTGTCTGGGGCGCACACCCCTCCTGAGGGGGGGTGCGCATTTTTTGGTCGGAAATTTAAAAAAGGAAAATATCCCAATTTCCCTTTTCCAATGACCTACTGGGGATAAAAACGAACTTCCCCCCTTGTTTCCCAAACAAATTCATGATTGTCCACCTTACTCCTGGGGGCTGGGGTGCCCCCTTTCTGCTGTCCTGGTACCTTGTTTCTGCTGACACCTGCCATTATACCCATCTGTTACCTGCCTCAGGTCCAGTGGCAGTTCCTGATTGTCCACCTGAGCTCCTGACCGGCTGCCGCGTACTGCTGTCCTGGTACCTTGTTTCTGCTGACACCTGCCATTATACCCGTCTGTTACCTGCCTCAGGTCCAGTGGCAGTTCCTGATTGTCCACCTGAGCACCTGACCGGCTGCCACTTACTACTGTCCTGGTACCATGTTTCTGCTGACACCTCCCGTTATACCCATCTGTTACCTGCCTCAGGTCCAGTGGCAGTTCCTGATTGTCCACCTGAGCTCCTGACCGGCTGCCGCTTACTGCTGTCCTGGTACCTTGTTTCTGCTGACACCTGCCATTATACCCGTCTGTTACCTGCCTCAGCTCCAGTGGCAGTTCAAGATTGTCCACCTGAGCTCCTGACCACTGGTTTTCCATTTCTGCCATTATACCTTTCTGCTACCTGCGCACGCTTAGCCCTGCTGTGTCCTGGCGTCCTGCATGTCTGTTACCTAGGTTCCTGTCTCTGCTGCGTCCTTCCATCTTCCCTGTTTTCCTGTTTCTGCTGTATTCTGCCATTATACCTGCTTGATACCTGCCTGGACTCTGTCACCTGCACTTCGGCTGCCCTCGCGAGTAGCCACATCAGGGGTAGCGACCAGGGGGTTCCCCGCAGCGAAGTTCGATCCGGCCTTGCGGTGGCCTCCAGTGAAGACCATGGACCCCTTAGACTAATTATACTCTTGTACATAGGGAGCAGTATTATAGTAGTTATATTCTTGTACATAGGAGGCAGTATTATAGTAGTTATATTCTTGTACATAGGGGACAGTATTATAGTAGTTATATTCTAGTACATAGGGAGCAGTATTATAGTAGTTATATTCTTGTACATATGAGCAGTATTATAGTAGTTATATTCTTGTACATAGGGGACAGTATTATAGTAGTTATATTCTAGTACATAGGAGCAATATTTAGTGTTATATTCTGTGTACATAGGGGCAGTATTATAGTAGTTATATTCTTGTACATAGGGGACAGTATTATAGTAGTTATATTTTTGTACATAGGGGCAGTATTATAGTTTTTTATATTCTAGTACTAGAGGACTGTATTATAGTAGTTAAATTCTAAGTACATAGGGACAGTATTATAGTAGTTATATTTTTGGTACATAGAGGACAGTATTATAGTAGTTTATTCTTGTACATAGGAGCAGTATTATATTTGTTATTTCTTGTACATGGAGCAGTTATTATAGTAGTTAAAATTTTGTACGTAGGGCATTATTATAGTAGTTTTATTCTTGTAACATAGAGGACAGTATTATAGTAGTTAATTCTTGTACATAGGGGGCAGTATTATAGTAGTTATATTCTTGAACATAGGGACAGTTTTAAAGTAGTTATATTCTTGTAACAGGAGCAGTAATAGTAGTTTATTCTTCTTGTACATAGGGGGCAGTATTATAGTAGTTATTTTTCTTTGTACATGGGTGGCAGTATTATAGTAGTTCTATTCTTGTAAAATTAGGACATTTATTTATAGTAGTTATTTTTCTTGTAAAAAGGGGGCAGTATTATAGTAGTTATATCCTTGTACATAGGAGCAGTATTATAGTAGTTATATTCTTGTACATAGAGGACAGTATTATAGTAGCTATATTCTTGTACATAGAGGCAGTATTATAGTAGCTATATTCTTGTACATAGGGGGCGTATTATAGTAGTTATATTCTTGTATAGAGGAAAGTTTTATAGTAGTTATATTCTTGTACATAGAGGGCAGTATTAAAGTAGTTATATTATTGTACATAGGGTGCAGTATTATAGTAGTTAAATTCTTGAACATAGGAGCAGTATAATAGTAGTTATATTCTTATACATAGGGAGCAGTATTATAGTAGTTATATTCTTGTACATTAGGGACAGTTATTATTAGTAGTTTATATTCTTGTACATAGGGGCAGTATTTTGTGTTTATATTTTGTACATAGGGGGCAGTATTATAGTAGTTATATTTTTTTACATAGGAGCAGTATTTTTAGTAGTTTATTCTTTGTACATAGGAGCAGTATTATAGAAAGTTATTCTTGTACATAGGGGGCAGTATATATGTAGTTATATTCTTGTACATAAGAGCAGTATTATAGTAGTTTATATTCTTGTACATAGAGGACAGTATTATATTAGTTAAATTCTTGTACATAAGAGCAGTATTATAGTAGTTATATTTTTAAATACAAGGGAGCAGTATTATAGTAGTTATATTCTTGTACATAGGGACAGTATTATAGTAGTTATATTCTTGTACATAGGGGCAGTATTATTGTAGTTATATTCTTGTACATAGGGGGCAGTATTATAGCAGTGCTATTCTTGAACATAGGGGGCAGTATTATAGTAGTTATATTTTTTACATAGGAGCAGTATTATAGTAGATATAATCTTGTACATAGGAACAGTATTATATTATATATATTCTTTTACATAGGGGGCAGTATTATAGTAGTTATATTCTTGTACATAGGGGGAAGTATTATATTAGTTTTATCTTTACATGGGGGCGTATTATAGTAGTTATATTCTTTTAAATTGTTGAAGTTTTATAGTAGTTTTATTCTTGTACATAGGGGCAGCATTATAGTAGTTATATTCTTGTACATAGGGGCAGTATTATAGTAGTTATATTCTTCTACATAGGGGGCAGTATTATAGTAGTTATATTCTTGTACATAGGGGGCAATTTTTATTGTGTAAACAAACAGGGATACAATCAAAACAATAATTCCATCAATTACAAAACAAAAATTCAATACATTGTAATCAAACTAAACATACGGGGAGTAAATTCAACATAAAGGGTCCAAACCTGTTGGAGAAAAGGACAAAACACAAAACTAGTAAAGAAATGCATCACATTTATTTCCGGACTTATTTCTATGGTTCTTCTAACCTCTATAGCTCATTTATCTGGGTGCAATGGTCATAAGGTCAGAATCAGACCCGTCCTCCGACCCCCTGTCTCCATGTCTGACTCTGACAGGTGGGGTCTCCTTCCCCTTGGGGGGGTCATTCTCTAGGTCCCATATACTCCTCCTTTGCCTCAGTTCCCGTTTATCTCTGCCTCAGTTCCTCCCCAGACAGGACACTGTACCCGTTGGAGAGCAGCATTTGCGCCCTCCCCTTATTTTACCTTCTTCCCACCAGATCTTTGGACCAGTGTCCATTCTTCCTCAGGTTTTCGGGTGGATTTATTCTTTTTCCTCTTACTTTGTTTTTTCCCTTTCTCTCTGACATTAGATGAAGGGCCCAGAGTAGAGGTGCTACCTGGGTGCTGTCCATCCTGCTCTGCCACCTCCATGCCCCCCTCTATGACCCCTGCCTGTGGTTGGTCTGGCTGGTTACCTGTGTCAGGCTGTGGTTGGTCTGGCTGGTTACCTGTGTCAGGCTGGTTACCTGTGTCAGGCTGTGGTTGGTCTGGCTGGTTACCTGTGTCAGGCTGGTTACCTGTGTCAGGCTGTGGATCTGGCTGGGTCATCAAGGCCACCTCCTCCAGGTCATCTGCCCCCTCCAGTAAGCCCTGATCAGGGGAGTCCCTGCAGATGTTATGCCAGGCGTTGGGGCAATCTCTATGGGCATGACCAATTTCTGCACATAAATTGCACCTGATCTTCTGGCACGTGGCACTGACATGGCCCTCCTCCCCACACAGGTTACATTTCACCACGGTGCACACACTCGCTATATGCCCCGGCCTCCCACATTTAAAGCATTTCCGGGGCTGACCAGGGTAGAAGCAGACGCCCTTCTCCCGGCCGATGAAGAAGGAGTTGGCGATGGTGGGTGACTTGTGCTCCTGAGCAGCTTTCCCAGGACCTTCCACCCTCCAGTCCAGACTCCATCCTCATCCCTGGTCTTAGTGAGGTCAGAGACAGGGTCACAGTGTCTCCTCAGCCAGAGTACAATGTCCTGATAGGGGACGGCTTCATTCCAGAACATGATGGTGACGTTCACTGTGTCTGGCTTAGAGATGGGGATGAAGCTGAACTTGTCCCAGCCCTCTTTGTCCCTGAACCCGGTGAAGCTGGACCAGAACCGGTCCAGGTCCGACATGAGCTTGAAGCTCACATCATAGCCCTGGCTGTCAGGAAGATTAATCCCTGCCAGGATGCTACTAGGCAGGAAGCCCATTTGGCCACACAATAGGTCTCGCACAATAAACCTCCTACTGGGCAGATCTTCCTTGGGACCCTTATGCCTGAACCGGACCACGTTCCTCCTCTTGAAGGCCTGGCCCGTATAACTGGTGTTAGACATGAAAGATGGTGACCCTCTGCTCCAGGCATTCCTAGGAGGGGCATGACTAGCACCGCTCTCCTGAGGGGGCGGCGGACGCTGTGTGGGCTGCTGACCACCTGCACTAGGGGGCTCCACTACTGGGGTAACTAATGGGGGAAAATCGTCAGCAGTGGATTGTGCTGCCCCCTCATCCCCATCAACCTCAATGCAACCTGCAGCAATAGGACCTACAGGCTGAACCAAACCTGGAGATGGATCTAGCTCCCACACTGACTGCAAGACATTATCCCCTGCAGGAGCATTACCAGACACAGAGTCCTCCGCAGCATCAGAAGCAGACATGTCACAATCATTAGCAGAAGAGTCCTGAGAGCCTTGCAATGCAGACTCCTGAGCAGGGGCGTAACTAGAGAAGCCAGGGCCCCATAGCAAACTTTTGGATGGGGCCCCCCCCTCGCCCACCTCCCTGACCACGACCATGTACCAGGACATGCTGTTAGATAATTTTAGATATTTCAAGGGGCAAATACCTCACCAACATCTCCCCATCTACTGTACCAATCAAATCCCATTATACTAAGACCAGCATTTCCAATAACGCTATTACATAGGAACCTGATTATTTCGCCAGAACACGACACAAATTTACCCCCACATAGTGACTGAATAATACCTACACTAATTTACTGATCAGTACACAAAGACCAATACTGTCTAATAATAATAATATATAATAATATAGTGACCATAAAGTGGTATTTACCAGTGTACAAGGCTCTGCAGACTGTATATCACCTCCATACAGTGACCATATAGTGGTAGACACCAGAGTACACAGGCTCTGCAGACTGTATTTTACCTCCATACGTGACCATATAGTGGTAGACACCAGTGTACACAGGCTCGCGACTGTATTTACCCCATACAGTGACCATTATAGTGGGTAGACACCAGTGTACACAGGCTCGCAGACTGTATATTACTCCATACAGTGAAACCCTTTATAGTGGTAGCTACCAGTGTACACAGGCTCTGCAGACTGTATATTACCCCATTTCAGTGACCCATATAGGTTAGACACCAGTGTTACACAGGCTCTGCAGACTGTATATAACCCCCCATACAGTGACCCTATAGTGGTAGAACACCAGTGTAAAACGGCTCTGTAGACTGTATATAACCACCATACAGTGACCATTTTAGTGGTTTGACACCAGTGTACACAGGGTCTGCGGGCTGTATATTACCCCCATACAGTGACCATAGTGGTAGACACCAGTGTTTCACAGGCTCTGCAGACTGTATATTACCTCCCTACAGTGACCATTTAGTGGTAGACACCCGTGTACACAGGCTCTGCAGACTATATATTACCTCCATACAGTGACCAAGAGTGGTAGGGGACCATGTACACAGGCTTGCGACTGTATATTACCCCCATCTGACCATATGGTGGTAGACACCAGGTACAAGGTTGCAGATGTATATTTCCACCATT